>JAUMHH010034447.1:0-24331 GCA_032359455.1 Chlamys rubida
TCAGGAAACATTTTTGTGTCAAAGGTCAACTTCCGGTGTTTGGTAAGGGTCAAAGTTCAAATGCACTATATTGGGTACTCTAAAGTCCTACAAGGTCTAGTATTATGGTGTGATTGTTTTCAGTGGAAAACTTCTCCCTTTTAAGATTTAAGAACCCAATACCTCGAATTTAGCAAAGTGGAGTATGTTATCATATATTGTTTACAAACTCATGTGCAACTGCCGTTTTTTCTAAGAGGAAGAATACTATTATCAGTCATTGAGTATTCAGTAAAGGGATACTACTAAATTCTAGTGGTACCGTAGCTTGATTGTAATACAAGGTCAACACCGTTTTTTCTAAGAGGAAGAATACGCGAATTCAATGGAACAATGTATAACTCCCGTAAAGCGACAATGTTTAACCAAATAATCTGATACCATCAAAATAGATGAACGACTCTTTTATGTAAATAAAACAATAACATGGAGGCAGAGACTTAAATAATACACAGAATATCAAACTTAGAGATTTGACAGAATCTTGACATCAGTTACACCAACCCCTGACTCATTATTTTGGTGTAGATCAGTCGTGTGAATTTGTCGTCCTACTGGTCGGAGACAGTCGTATCGTCTAATGTATTACAAACACTCAGCGTCAACATGCATTTTTGTGTTTTGCTGGGATTCAAATGGAATTGTTAACATATTCATTATAGCTATAACTGTTACTGTATTACTTTTGTTTCTTTATCCTAATTAGACAAGTTCTGGCCAGATGACTAGAAAAGATAGATTGTCTGTTATCCTTTTTTCATGAGAAACACGTTGATGATTTTTTATTATGATTTCTACCTTTATTATATAGGACATGGCCAAGAGTTTGTTCACAGACTCCGTAAATGGCATCGGTGGACAAGGCCAGCAAGCCAAGCATAAATCTCATCCATAGTACATTTTTACTCAGTATTACCAAGATTCAAAGGTTTATTTATCGAAGGTTTTCATCTAAATAATTTTGAAAGTGTTAGCAAAATTATACATGTTATGTTTTTGTCTGATAGGTGATCACTGATAGAGGCAGAACGCTGGGTAACTGATTGAATTGGCGATGAGATGCGTAACTAGCGGTGGTACTCAATGGGCCGAAATAAAGTGGAAGATATAGTATACAAATACTGATTTTTCTCAGTAACCTTAAGTTCAATTACAGACATATCAATGAATCGTTGAGCGGAAGTATTGCATTCGCGGTTGCTATCTCGTTATAGAGATTAACTTACAAAGTATATAGCATAATAGACTCGTTTTCAGTTTCAACATATACGAAAACACTTTAGAATTTTTTCTTTTAAATCAATGTCATAATAATAAACATATTTGACCTTATGAGGCTTCAGCTGTTGAATGCGATTCTTGACTTATTTTGTTAACCATAGCATGTTAAAATCTGTCGTTCTTGTTAATGTGTTTTTATAGTTAAGTCTTCACAACTACAGCCATTTGATGACTTCATAATTTGGTCACTTTGTTCAGCGACTGCAAGTTGGGGATGATTTATGAGCATGTACAAATTGTGACATCCATATGATAACCATAGCTTCGGTTTTATCCCCACCTAGGACCAATGTTTTGGAAATATTTTCAAATGTCGTTTATACAAAATAAACGGTGAATTTCACTTCGATCACGTGTTTTTTTTTGTTCATTATAGGTGAAACAAGCTTGCCCAGTCTGAAGTTATGTATAATTATACATAACTTCAAAAGGCAACGCCCTTCTTCGTTAAACGATCAAACAGTATCTCCTTTTTTCATTTTCGTTCTATAAACCAGACAATCTGGTCTGAGGACAACTGGATCACATCACTGTCTACCCAGGTCATTAGCTGTTGATCTGATCGAGGACAACTGAATCACATCATTGTCTACCCAGGTCATTAGTTGTTGATCTGATCGAGGACAACTGGAGCACATCACTGTCTACCCAGGTCATTAGTTGTTGATCTGATCGAGGACAACTGGATCACATCATTGTCTACACCGGTCATTAGCTGTTGATCTGATCGAGGACAACTGGATCACATCATTGTCTACACCGGTCATAAGTTGTTCATCTGATCGAGGACAACTGAATCACATCATTGTCTATACAGATAATTAGTTGTTCATCTGATCTAGGACAACTGAATCACATCATTGTCTATACAGATCATTAGTTGTTCATCTGATCTAGGACAACTGAATCACAATATGTCTCCACCGGTCATACGTTGTTCATCTGATCTAGGACAACTGAATCACAATATGTCTCCACCGGTCATTAGTTATTCATCTGATCAATGACAACTGAATCACATCATTGTCTACACCGGTCATTAGTTATTCATCTGATCAATGACAACTGAATCACATCACTGTCTACACTTGCCATACGTTGTTCATCTGATCTAGGACAACTGGATCACGATGTCTACACCGGTCATTAGTTGTTCATCCGCTTGAGGACAACTGAATCACATTGTCTACATGATTCATTAGTTGTTCATCTGATCCAACTTCGTCTGATATTTCCGATGTTAGGAGTGTAAAAAGATACGACTGGTATTCACAATTATTACTTTATTTTAATCGACGAGTCTTACAAACATATATAATTCAAATCGTCCCTCGACAGCTAGATTGGAAAAAATCTGTGAAATCTTTGTAAGAAAACTTTGTTAATATTCGTCAAGATTGGTTCAATATTTCTTTCATTGCATTTCTAATTTATCAAACAATTCATCTGAATGAGTTGATTGGCGTTATTGTTGCCATCCAGATTCGATAAAAGGTTATTCACTGCATAACTAATGAAGATCAAACAAAGGAAACTGTTGTGCGTTTTGACATATTTATTTATTATATCAAGACACCAAATGTACATTACAATAGCATACCTCTACAAGTTTTAATTCCATTCAATTTCCAGCGAGTATACACTTTTGAATGTCTAAGCATTCCAACACCATAGCGCCAACAAATACAACATTTACATTGTTCAAAGATGAACGTAGCATACACACACGTGATCCACCTTTAAAAGTAGGTAATATATACAGTATGCCAAAAAAGTGAATTACACTGCACCATACAATCTAGGATTCGCCAGTGATGCCAAGGGCAAAAAAACAAAAAAAAACAAAAAAACTTTAATTTACGAGTTTCAAAATTAATAGGAGTAATGGTTATATTCAAGTTAAATCATTAGACACGTGTGTAAATCATAAAACCTTCAACTACTCAAAAGAGGTAAATGTGGCCATCAAGGTTATGGGAAACCTCGGGGGGACTAAACAATCCACCTGCAGAGTCTACCACCTTGTATCTTGAAAGATGAACTTAACACACATACATGTGACGCACCTTTAAAATGAGGTAGGTCGGGTTTCATGTTTATCTACTGAATATTACACAGGGAGTGATAATTAGTAATACTGAATATATATATTTCTAGATAACAAATTTTGGAAAGACATTTGATTACCAATAATATTCTCTCTTGTTTACATACACGTATGTCCAAACTTATAAAATTTCACATCTTTTTTATCCGCAAACTAATGTTACCAATATTTCAGGCCATCTATGAATGACGTGATAATTATTTTCAACCAAAACGCTTAAGGATCCCCGTACCATTGACAATTTTTTAAACTTTTTTCCTTGTCTGACTAATGACTTGATGAATAATTTCTAAATTCAAAACATTGTGGAACTTCAAAAGAAAACGGAAAAATAGCAATAATGTTTTGAGTTTCAAAAGGCAAGGGGCAAGACCAATATCCAAACCCTGGACCTTGCATCATAACACTGTCACTGTAACTAAATCTACAATATAACGTAAAAAGCTTAAGATGAAAAGCATTAACAAAAAAACATATGTTTACACCAAAGATTTAATGTAATATGTAAAGCTTTCACAGCTGACTGTTAGGTTGTCTACAAGGCTATGAAAGGGATTACTGTAGTTCAATAAATGCTTTTAGTGATAAATTGCCGCGAAATATATCTAATGAAGCCGACATGTGGGAAAATAAAACAATGGATTTGCATGATGTTTGGGAAAGAAACATTGCTACATATCTCCTTTAACGAACAATATGGTTATATTTGAGATACTGTTTGGTTTGGTTTAATTTTGTTAAACGTCCTTTTAACAGCTAAGGTCATTTAAGGACTTGTCTCCATGTGTGTTGTGTATGCGTGCTGGCGTGTGTGTGTGCACGAGACAGGGTATGTTGGTGCGTTTGCCTCCTTGTGATAGCACGGTTGAAATACTGTACTCTCAGTGAAAACAATAGTACACATTACACAATATCTGATAATCCGAGAACTAACTGCTTGTACACAATACACAACACTACACAACATCTATAAGCTCATATTATGAATTACAAAACATGAAATTGAAACATGATGACAAGGGTATAGCTAGACTTATGCAGATAATGAACGTAAACAGAACTGCTGTAACAATTCTGTCTGCAAAAAAACCATCTATAAGAACACCAAGTAAGTCAGTAACTATTTTGAAATATGAATCATAACTGCAGAAAGCCAAACACAAAGTAAACAAGAGGCCCAGAGGCCCCGTATTGCTCATCTGGATATTTGAGCAATCATGGAAAAATATTCTCAATAAAAGTACTTTTGCAATTATTTCCATATATTGAGTCTCCTTGGCTTAAGAATGTTCCAGACTAAATGAAACTTTATACTTCTCTATCCCAGCATGCTATTGGTCAAATATTGTTATCCAGGGCCTCCCGGTATTGTGGAAGAATTTGTTGAAAGATATTTACATATTTGACCCCTGGTGATCGTGAAAAAAGGTCAAGGTAACTTATTTGGGGAAACCTTATATCACTCTGTCCCAGGTACCTACTGGCCAAATATCATTGCTCTATGCCTCCTGGTTTATAGTATTCAAAAGAAGATGTTCCAAGGTTTTAGAAACATTTGACCCTTGTAATCTTGAAAGTAGGTTAAGGTCATTTATTTGAGGGCACTTTATAACACTCTTTCCCAGGTGTCCGATGGCCAAGTATCAGTACTCTGGGCCTCCTTGTTATTCAGAAGAAGTTCATTACAGGGTTTTACATAGTTGACCCATGTGACCTTGAAAGTAGGTCAAGGTAATTTATTCGAGAAAAGTGTATATCACTCTGTCTTAGGTACCTATTGGCCAAATATCAGTGCTCTAGGCCTCTTGGTTATTCAGAAGAAGTTGTATAACGGTTTTTTAACATGTTTTCCCCTTGTGACCTTGAAAGA
The DNA here is from genome assembly GCA_032359455.1 of Chlamys rubida. NCBI lineage: Eukaryota > Metazoa > Mollusca > Bivalvia > Pectinida > Pectinidae > Chlamys > Chlamys rubida. The sequence continues at coordinate 5,298 of JAUMHH010034447.1, forward strand.
AGGTCAAGGCAATCTATTTAAGGAAATTTACAGTACATTGTCCAAGGTATCTACTAAGTATCATTACTCTGGGCCTCCATGTTATTCAGAAGAAGTTGTTTGAAGTTTTTTTTCCCACATATTTGACCCCTGTGAGCTTCATAGTCAATGCCATTTATTTGCGGACACTTTATTGCACTCTATTCCAGGTATCTACTGGCCAAATACCATTGCTCTAGGTATCTTGGTTATTCAGAAGAAGTTGTTCAAAGGTTTTTTTTAACCCTTTTTACTCTTGTAACTGTGAGAGTAAGTCAAGGTCATTTATTTGAGGAAACTGTTTATCACTCTGTCCCAGGTATCTACTGGCCAAGGACCATTGGTCTTGGCCTCCTAGTTATTTTGAAGAAGTTGTTATATTAAAAAAAACCCAACATATTTGACCACTGTGATCTTGAAAGTAGGTCAAGGTCATTTATTTGAGGAACCTTTATAGCACTTCATGCAAAGTACTTACTGGCAAAGTATTATAACTCTTGGCCTCCTGTTTATTTAGAAGAAGTTGTTCAAAGGTTTTTAATACTTTTTACCCTTGTGACCGTGAATGTAGGTCAAGGTCAATTATTTGAGGAAACTTTATAGCAGTCTTTCCCAGGAACCTTCTGGCCAAATATGGCCATAAGTCCTCCAATTCTTAAGAAGAAGTCAATCAAAAAAAAGTTAAAGGGCGACTGATGGACAACGGACCATACCATTAGCTCAACTAACACCTCATACCAGGTGAGCTAAAATTACTACAACATATGTCCATTTTGTCAATTTATTCATATTACAAATACCTGAATAAACCAGGGTATCATGCAACAATTTATTATCTGTTAATTTGCAGTTCAGAGTAATAAAGCAAAGATGCATCACACCTAAAACAAGGCAAAGAAGCAACAACAGGAACCGTGGAAACACCGAAATAATTATCGTGTCTTTTACCAGACACATAACGAAACCATGATCTCTGAAATGCTACCAAGTATTCCGTGTATTGTGTATGACAGATGTACGTTATTGCCTGTCCGATTCATTGCATTTTACCAGAAGCTAACGATCTTCAGACATTGAACAGTGAACATTAATCAAGACAAAATACTACAGGGGACACTAGCAGGTTATGATGACAATTGCAGAATTTATTAAATGCATTTGGAAGTATGTCTTGCTACAGAGTTGGTTTGAAAGAGACCATAATTACTTCATACCATGTAATGAGTAAATGAACTTGTACCAATTTGTACAACATCAATTTTTTTTAAAATTATGTTGTGATAAGGTCTCAACATTTATGAATAGAAACATTTCTATGTACTTTTTCTATGAACTTCTATTACCATATTATTACATAATCAAAATCTGTTATTAATACCAAACTTTTCCCCATCATATTTATAATCCCTCTAAAGGTCTAAAAAACACATTGGATTAGCAGAATGATTATTATCCACATATAAATGTGTATTTCCCCATATAAATCTCCAAGTATGAAAATGAGTATAACGTATTTGCCAATAATCGGCATCCTTAATGCTATTAATACCAGATAAAACAGTCTGCCATATAGCAAACCCAACATGTACAAGGGACAACGTCAAGGCGATACAAAAGCAAAGCTAGGTGCAAGTTTCTGGAACTTTTTTTTATCTGTAACAACATTCACGACTCGAAAAGTATTAAATCTACTGCACTAAATGCCCATGTTTCAAATAATCTATAAAACGACATATTCTTGGAAATCGTTCACGGTTTCAAAATTATAAAAAAATAAACAACAAACTTAATTCATTCAATCACACAAACATTCTCTATCAGTAAGTGGTTTTACATATCTAGTTCTTAGGGCGTTAAGGGTCATTTCCGGCCTCGTCGGGTATTTAGAAATAGTAGTTATATCCTATATCTGGAATAAATGAAGGACGCAAATATGAAATTTCAGATTCATTAGACAACTGGTTGAAGAGATATGGCATTACAAAGAGAGATATAAACCCGCATTTTCATAATAAAATGTGTGAATATCGTCTGTTGAACACCATTTAGTTGAAAATTGTCAATTTTGGAGCAAATTAACTAAAATCTCTTCACTTTTTCAAAGCCTCCACATGCACCAAAGAAATAAATATTTGACATGCTTAAACATTGTCATACCAGTGTTTATTCGTAGAAAGGAATTTCTTTTGTCACATGCAAAGGCATTTATTTCTGCATGTCAACTGTCCAAAAACACCATATTTTGGCTATTTCTGCTTAGCAACACAATTTTGTTGCTATGGTAGGGCATCTACGCATGCGCAATGACAAAAGTCTGCACAAATTTGTTAATACATTCAAGATGAAATTTTTAAAAGACCAAAAATGACCCATAACGCCCGAAGTCTTTTCATTGATTGTAGAAAATGACATTTAAGAAAATGCTTCAAGGTTCAGGAAAATATCTGGCTCATAAATCCAATTTTGTGAGTAAAGATCTTTCCCAAAGTAAGGAGAAGGCCAAGTTTACAATTCTAAGCGATGGTATATTCCCTGCTGTCCAAATTGCTATCATTTCTGAACAAAGACAGCTGAAATCCAAAATCCTGATTGCTCATGTAGCAATTTCATTATCATATCATGAGAGATGTTTATATCTGTAAAATATTCTTGATGTGAATAGAACCTGATACAACATCGAACGAGGAAATCATGCAAGCATCCAATTTCATAAACCAGGCTTAGCGATTGTATTCCTCATGACCCTTGACCCATCAATGATCACGAGGAATGAGTGTAAATTATACATACGCTTTGTAATTTTGACATCTTGAAAGTAAAGAGATGCAGATACAATTTGGTAACATGAAGCATGCAGTATGTTTGATAAAAGCTACTAGTATGTACCGGTAGTTAGTTTTTGATTTGCTAATGAAAGGATATTCCCTTAAATAGCCCCTCCAATAGAAATAATTAGTAAATGCATTTTGTCATCATTAATCAGGATACTGGACTATTTATGTACACTGTAAATGTGTAAATTTATGTATAATAACGGTTATTTTGTATGTTCATAATAGATACACCATGCAGAAATTTCACCAATACTAAATGCATTTAAGTAAGATCAGAAAAATTAACATCCAGCCAAAATATGCACATTTACAGTATCTCAATATTTATATATTTGTTTTATCAAATTATTTCTCCTCCTTAAATGTTATATAGTTTCAATGAATTGGATTATTTGCTTTTTCTTCTAATAGTGGGTCTGAGTTCATAGCCACACGTTCCTCTGTTGTATCGTCTCCAAGATTGGGGGAATTATCTGCAATGAAGAGTAAATGAGCTTAAGAAAAGGCAAGAAACTGTTATGACGAAGATGGTGATAATGATGTTATGGTATGAAAATATAAGTGAAGAAAACTTATATTATTGAGTCTTATTTTTTCAGAATGAATCTTCCTCTTGATAGTTGCTACAGTAAAATCCTCAATGACAACTGATAAAATGAAAGAGTGAGAAAAGAAATAATGATGAATTACGGAGATAAAGAAGGACAAACAGGTAGGAGGTATGTCATGTGATACAATCCTTGGACGACATTAATACAAATTTTGTCTGCTGTTCATGGTTGGTATCCACGAGCCTGTTCGTTTATGCAGAACAACCGGTTTGTTCGTTTATAAATGTAACAATTTGGAAACCGGTTTGTTCGTTTATAAATGAAACAATTTGGAGTATAAATTGCAAGGCTTTGTCAAGGCTCGCCTGAAAGCAGCATCAGATTACTAGGTTTGATAAACGAACAACTGTGGTCCGTCCGGTTTAACTGTTTAAACGAAAACAGCCCGGGTCTCCGGGGACAATAGCGGTCTCTATTAGTGTGTAGCAAAATTGAAACAAGAGGCCCAATGGGCCTGCATCGCCCACCAGGTATTAATTGCACACTTGTAACCTTTTGGACTAAAATAAAGCTACAGGCAGAATACCAGTATATATGACTATAAGTCATTCAAAAGAACCCATTAATATGTTTAAACACATTTGACCCCTGTGACCTTGAAAGTCTAACAAGGTCATTATGTTAAACAAACTTTATAGCCCTTCATCTCGGCATGCAACTTGCCAAATATCACCACCCTAAACCCTTTGTTTATCGAGACTAGGTCCTTTAAAGGTTTATACACATTTGACCAAATGTGACCTTAACAGTGGGCCCAGTTGTTCAAAAGGTGATTAGCTTAATCACTGTTTAATGACATTTTTCAACCTCTAATAATTTGGTCAATATACAACATAAAAGCTTATAATGTTGCATGTAGTTAATTCTTCTAACATATATTGTCTATCTGGAAAGTTTTAACTTGGTAAATAGCTGTGTTTTAAAGATACACAATACATCAAATTTGCGCCAATCACCGTTTGAACAACTGGGCCCAGGTAGGTTACAATAACCAGATATGTCTGCCAATACAATCACTTGTCACTAAAATATGGATCACTAAATATAACACCATTTGAATTTAATAAGAAGAAACCTTGCAGTGGTTAATATCCCACAGAGGACATCACCCTGGTTTTCTGGTCTATATTTCCAAAGTTCCTTCACCTTGCCAGTCAGGCAGTTGACGTTTGCAAACATTTCCATTTTGTTTCCAAATGACTTCTTTCAAGATAACGTTTATTTCGCATATGAATGTTTTCACATTAACTTGCAACAACACTTTCAGACGTCATGAACACTATGAAGGAACGTTAAGATCACATGAATAACTACCTAGGAACCTTAAAACAATATACAATGTATGGTATTGTTCATTTGGTTTCGAAAAATATCATTGTGTGTACTTAATTTTGTATTTTTTCCTCTTATTCTTGGTTCTCGGTACACAAGAACTAATCATCTGCAGACGTGGTGCGAAATGATGACAGCCCTGAATTTGAGGATTTACTGAGCCACATATCGAACACAGTCACAGACATAACTATAATCCAGTACATTTTTAAGTTTCATGTAAAAAACAGGAATCCACACAAAAAAGACCAACACATTTGGTTAAAGCAACTATTTATTTACGAAGGCAAGGATAATTATACAATTTAAAACACACATTAATTGGTTTGGTTAATGACTACATAAGAAAACTTCTATATAACGCCTCTGGTTTCACTTTCGCTCCACAAACCGTGGCAGTATAACGAAGTTTACTCTATATACTCTTTTATGAGCTTTGAAATCAAACAACGATTGTTTAAAACTTTTATCAATTTTGTTAAGTAATACTTAAACTTAATATCGAGGAAGGTCAAGACATTTACTGAATTTGAAATACCCTGAAAAAGTATTTTCAAGAACACAATGAACTAGTGATAACATTTATTATGTTGGTCAATATTATTAAAGCAAATATTACTTATCGTTTTTTGAGAAAAAAAAATCGTGAAGTTCAAAAACATAGTTTAATATTTAAGTTAGAATGAAATGACCTTCCTCCTAAAATCTGCATATTTATACAAATACATGTCAATTAAACGTTATCACCTCAAAACTAATCAGGGTACAGTATATAGGTAATTTTTCAACTGGTACTCTGTAATAATTTGTTGTGTATGATTTCCACTTAAAGTTTGTCATATTCTTAATATTCTAAAAAAGTTATTCGTCATCTTTAACGTGTTCAAAAAAATCATCTGTTGTAAAGAAATAATTCGTAATCTTTAACGTTTTAAAAATATCATATGTTGTGCAGTTTTGAAGTAATAAAGTTTTACACTGTTAACATATAATCAAATTATTACAATAATTAATAATTAATTTCTATTACACTACAAACAAGAGGCTTACATGGTCTTCACAGATAACCTGACATTGACAAGCCAGTATTACATTTACATTGAATACTTGTAAAGCTGGACACTTTATTATTAATTCAAATTCTTGAAAGATTAAAAAAAATAAAAAATCTCATTAATAAAATTCTCTGGTCAGCAATTAAATAGAAAAGAATTAGGTCCAGATTTACAAGTTTTCGTTGTATAATTGATTGTTTTGGACATTATGTAATACTTCAGCATTAAATTTATGGTAAATCTTGACTTCACTACAGAACAAGTCTTAAATAGCTTTTAGAAACAGTTAATTCCTCTACAATTCCAGAATAATTGAAAAATGTAGGTCTATTCCAAAATATGTAATTAACCAAAGCCAAATTAAATATTCAAGTTGATATTTTTCTTTCACTTTTTCGTTCCTTTCATTTCCTTTAAGATTGTTTGCTGCCCATGAACTGGGCCTTATAACCTCTTCTGTGTTGTTGGACCATTCAAAATTTCATCATAACAGTAATTTATATTTGGATCAGAATAGCATTGCTTAAACAAATCTGAGTATTATAATTAGACTGCTTATCTAGAATAAACAAAATCTGTTAATTCATAACTATATTTTTCTTGAATTGATATATGTCAGGAAGTCTGGCTAACAGTGAGGTTATTAAAAGTAGATTAAAATGAATTCAAATTGCTACAATAATAGTATTTATATGCGTCAGATTATGATAAAACACTGTTGCTTGGTTAAAGATTTAAAAACGGATTATTCTTTGTAAGAAAACATTTAAACACTTGAAATACACAGAAGTTCAAAATGGAGATTACTTAAAATACATCTAGATCAGATCAAAAATATCTTTCTTCTAACTGACAATGGATCAAATCCGAATATATTGTTATTTTTTTCATTAGTTTTGTAAAAAAAAGGATCAGATCCAAATATATTAAGGATCAGATCCAAATATATTGTTACTTTTTTCATTAGTTTTGTAAAAAAAAAGGATCAAATCCAAATACATTGTTATTTTTTTATTTGTTTTGTAAAAAAAGGATCAGATCCAAATATATTAAGGATCAGATCCAAATATATTGTTTATCTTATGGTTAGAGCGGAAAAGTGGATCAGATCCCAATATATCTTTCATATTAAAGTACATAACTTTTAATTCTTGTTGTTACTGTATATATATACATTGCATTACAACATTAAGTTACATCGTATCAATATATTTTAAATTACACTTAAATATGTGTTACACATCTACAGTCATGCATATTTTTTTATTTGAGTCATCTTACAGTCTCTGATGTAAATCTAAAGATCTAATGTACTGGATGGCTGGATAAAATACAGTTCAGCAATGTATTTTTTTAAAAATGAATTAGTTTATATGGCACAAAATTACCTACAAATACAGACATATTGTCATTGAAGAACAAAATCAGGAACTTGAGCAGGCTTGTGAAGTAGCTGAACTTAGTTTCTTTAGGGGTGAACATTTTTTTTGGCGTTTTCTCAACATAAGTTCAAAACTATCAAATTACATACAAATAACTTTGCCATTTTATAGCATAAACTTCTAAGAGAAATAAAATATTGATAAAATAAAAGTTTGACAGTAAGAGTCATTCTACACATCTTGAAACCCAAACTCTAAATACCACAAACCTACTCTGCACCATTGGAAAATGTCAAGACAAAATCAAAGGTTCACAGTTAGCTAATTGATTGGGTCGACACCAAAATCTGACCAATGTTGCCGTGTGATTTGGATTTTCAAAGATCACAGGTTAGCAGCACTAGTGAACTTTATCACCCCCAAGGTGGAGTGTACACTGAAATAGATTATCTTCTGACAAAATCAAAAGGTGCAGAAAGGATACTGTAAAAGAAGAAATTTACGTGTGTGGAAATTTTCGTGTTGTCGCCCTTCAAACTTATCGCAGTGTGGACATTTTCGCGCTGGTTCCCAGTAATAGCTTTGAAATCTATATAGTCTATTTATTTATATATAATCTATTAATAAATATTCGTCTGTGGATATTTCACGCTAATTAACTCAACAAAAAACACGAACATTTCCATACCACAAACATTTCCATTTTGACAGTATTGATATCAAGAACTTGGGTTGATTGATTGATTGATCTGAAGAAAACATTCTAACAAGATCTCAGACAAACTTAATTAACTAAAATAATATTACAGCAGGCTTAATATACATACATATATATACATAAAAAAAATTGGGGAGGGGATGGGGGGAGAGGTTATATCATATTTTGATTCTGAATTGTATGTCATAAACAATTATCTGTATTTTAAAACACAGCTTCATTGCAATTATTTAAAGTGCTTTAGAATTTATGTACAGATGACTAGGAACAAAAATAAAAGATGAAAAATTATCACAGATTTTCTTGTTCTCCATCTTTTCAAAATAAATTATTAAAATGGTGCAAAAATAGCATAGTACTAAGTGCTATTACAACTATTGTTTTCTAGAAATTAAAATCAATAACAGTTTGCATCTTTCAATTTGTAGACTATTTTGGTGAATAACTCTTTGACACCTGAAGACGCATTTGAACCCTTCCAATTCAAAGGTTGGAATAGTTCATTATGAAATTTCAGGGGTGAATGATTTATAAGGAAAAGGCAATAACATGGCTAAAATATCTAACTGCTATATCGCTGTCCAAGTCACATACTGTTCATGCTATATATGTAAATGATTGTGACACGTGTCAAAACATAAACACGAACAAGAACAGAAAATCAAGTTTGTTTAAACATTTTGCAGAAATCAGAATACCTTTTCAACACATGCTGCATGGCCATATGGAGTTATAGCAAAGGTGTAGCTTAATACTGAACACCCCCCAGTGATTGATTTAGAGAGCAAGGTTCCCTCTTTATGGATCAAATTGTCTGCTTTCGTCAGAAAAATTCGCTGAAATTGGCAAGGATCCCTTGCTTTAAAAAAGAATTATCCCTTTGTCCCCCTTATGGCCATGCATTTACAATACATTTATGTATGCTGAAATGTATAACACATTTATAGACAATGATACTTTTATTTACAAAACATCCATAAACAATAATCGTTACGATGATTAGAGTAATACAGGCACGGGGACAGCATTCATTGAATAAAACAACGCGAAGAAAGTAAAAAATGTGAGGAGAGCGTAAATTGCAATTTCTTCAATCAATCTGGTTTGCGGTGATATACATATTAACAGATTTTGTGTAGGGCTGATATATTGCTCAATTATAGTATACGATTGAAAAACAAACGGGAACATATGAAGCAGAAAATGCCTCATAATAAGGATGGAAGGGGATTGCTGATTCAAAGGTTTGGGTTGAACTAGCAGGATAGATGGGGTGGAATGGGTAAGTGTTCAGTTTTTGGATAGTATTTTAAACACAGTACATATCAGCCCTTTCCAAGAATTATCACCAAAACTCTCATCTTTACTTGACAAAATGCTGTCAGTACGTCAGCACTTTATAAAGGCACTATCTCCAATCTGAACACAATTCAGATAATCTCTCATTGAATAAACTCCACGCACAACTTCTCAGCGATCATATAGAGGACGGACAAACATATTAACCCTTTCACCACTGTAGACCATAATGGACTCATCCATATCAATGCATGTCAGAGTCTACTAAAGTTACATAGGGGTGACAGGGTTTAGCACAGTCTCCTGCACACAGTTTATCTATGACCAGATGTACATTTAAATTAAACACCAATGTACAAATGTATATGTACCACAACATGCTGTAGTTATAGATTTGCATCAAAGTACTTTGTATAAACAGGACCAATACAACTGAAAATTGCCAAACAATAACAATTTTCATACAGACATCCCTAGTTTAAATTATATCCGAGTAATGAAATTAATTTGTGACATGGCCCAATTCTCATGAGACAATCTTTTATGCTTTGTAAGTTACCAACAGAAGATTTGTTAATTGGGAAAATGATGTCCCACAATGTTCTCAAACTTTGAACTACATCATGCTATGAAAAGTACCGGTATATAATGCTTGATAAACGGTACCAAGGAACTGACTTGGGAACAAGAGCAAGCAATGAGATAAATAGACGTTCAACAAAACACTCCTTACAAATAAACAGGTATTACAGGTCTTCAATGAACATTCCTTTCATATGAGATCCATATATCGTTTACAAACCTTTCAAACTAGCTATCTTTAGCTGAGCTACAAGGAAACATTGATGCTCAGTATCCATCTCGTATGAATAAAAAAAATAAAAAATAAATAAATAAAAAGTTGTGATTAGACTGGAGCTGGGTATACATGAAATATATTTAAAGCTTTTTAAATTCATGGTCATAAAACTATTATAACGATTTTCGTATATCGATACCATTAAGGAGCGTAGATGCTGACATCACAAAACATAGGCAATGAAAACAGTATGACTGAAGTCACTCAACAAGAAAAACATGCTCATATATATATAATTAACTTATTCTTAGTTAACAAAACAAGATTTTCATTAATTTTTTAAAATTTTCAATGGATTTCTTAAATGGAAAAGGAGGGGTGTCGGCAGCATGCATTTATATTGCAGGGAACAAGGACTAATGTACTTATTAATGAGAAATTAAAGTTGTGCATTGCGTTTATGACACCATTTCCTATCTTTAATATCAAGATCATTAAGCACCAAAAAATATCAAACATTTAATGTCTTTTTTTTAAGACAAAGTTGCAACTATGGCAAGCACTTACGAATTCTGACCATTAACTAACACTTTTGTTTTTAAAAAACAAATATGGTCAAATAAAATTTAACTAACACTTTTGTTTTTAAAAAACAAATATGGTCAAATAAAATTTTAAAATAAAAGTTCATTTGCACAACTAGCTAAGTAAAATTAACGTTTTACGTTAAGAAAATACCACAAAGGTAAACAATGAGAAAACACAATAACGCTTAAATACAAAACCGGTTTCAAACAAACAGTAAACAATAAACATTTCATGTTGGGAACTTGGAGGGAAACACAGTAAATGAGAATAATAACATCTCTTAACAAAGGAATTTACTCATCCATGAACATCAGGATGGCTAGGTTCATTCTGAAAAAAACCAAAAAAAAATCAGAGTTAAGTATCTCATTTTTCTTCTGAAACATATTTTCTCACGAAGGACACATCACAGACTGAACACCTATCTACAATACATTTCATGCATTTTAGTCTACAAAGATGTTTGGTGAAGGCAGGCTTTCTCAGAATTGTGATAAAGTCAAGGTGTCTATATATACAAAATGTATTTCACATGCAAAGAATCAGAAAGACTTCCATAACACAGACAGCAATAACTAAAAACATCTAGTCCCAGTGACCAAATAAATAAAAGGCATTGATTACAGATAGGATCTAGACAGAACAAGAAACAGCCACATAGACCTTAGGCCAACAACAAGCAGCACAAGTGAAAATGTCCAGTTTAAAGCTTCTCCATATCATCCTCATGTCTATAATACAATCCGGATTAAGACATCACATCTATATATCATAAAGGTCCTCCATAAAATATTTCAAAACCATGAAACTGCGAATCAACTCAATGGCTTCTCATATCGTTCAGCCGAACACAATATCGAAAATCTTAATCATCATGAAAACGTAACATGCCAAGCATTTAGGTATCGTAATGATAACTCAAGGTTCCAAACTTGAAAGCAAAGCTTGCGATTTCTCAAAGCTGGAAAGACATTGACCAGTATAATAAACAAAAGCAATGGCAATGAATTTAATGTTGATGAAGAGGTACATAACTTTTGTGAGCGACATGAATGATTTTACTTCAAGCTTTTTGATGTATGTACATGCGATACATCTATAGCTTGGCTATATGTATATAATGTCTTATCACAACAGAGTGAAAATAAAAAAATTGAAAAATGTAATGACAATTCCAGTAGGATAAATTAACCCAAGCAATATATAAACAAGCAAGAAAAACATCCACAAACCTTCGCTCAATGCTGAAGTTGAGACTGTCATTAACTTGGGGACATGAAATAGCAGACCTATGCTGAGCATGGTTAAATGGACAGGTTAAATTTTGCTATTCTTTTTATGTGGAGTTGATATGGAATATTGTACGTGTATACAATAAATTCAACCCTTCCAAGACTATAGACCATAATGAACTCATCCAGATCATGTTTCAGTAGAGTTTATTAAAGTAACATAGGGGTGAAAGGATTAACCTCATATTCATGACTTCAGACGAATTTGATTACCAATGATGTGTTGCTAATATCAGAAACAAACAATTAAGAAAATTTAAAATATCTGAAATATCATCTTACCCTGAACCGTCAGTGTTGGGCTATGTAGCAATAGATTGATTTGTCACTTTTAGTCATTTTATACAGCCAAAACCTACCACAAGATCATTTCTAATTACACCAAAATGTTATTGGCTCCTAATTTCCAACTTTTTGGGAAACAGTCACATGCTGGCAATATCATGTTTTATTTTCAGTGAATGTTTCTTGATGTTGAAATTAGTCTTGAAGTATCTTGTACCAATGACAGATTTGTTTGAACACTGAACAGTCGATGGATTTATTTCATGTTGATATTAAACAATAAGTATGGAGTGCTATACAATAGTATATAATACAATGTACCTCCCTTCACCACTGCGATGGCATCTAGTTCGTCAATAGTGCCTGTTACATCAACTTTACTCCTGACACTGGATTAGAAGAATTTGGATTACTGTAGAATGGTTTACCATGAAGGAAAACCTATTCTTCACACAATTAACTCATTCACCCCTGAAGACATATTTGAACTCTTTTAATTTTAAGGTTGGAATAGTCCATTATGAAATTTCAGGGTTGAATGAGTATTAATTCATATTAATTCAAAAATAGAAAAGACTGGTAAAAGATAATTGGTCTGATCCGTTTTGAGTTCTGCGATCGGTGTCATTTACTTATTTGACTAACATGGACAATATCTAAACATCGTCTACTTTGTCATGTTTGTCAGTGCCTTTCATATCTGCCTCCTTTGCCTTTATAACATCAATTGTCTGTCCTTTCTTGTCTACTTTGTCATTTTTGTCAATGTCTTTCATCTCCACCACAGTTGCCTTTTTACCATCAGTTGTCTTCCCTTTCTTCACACCTTTCTCATCATCAGTGACATTTTTATACTTGGGATTAACCTGGTTAGTCTCTGTGTGTTCTGGGTTACCTAGCAACAGAAACCAGATACACCCCGCATAAATTATTATGATATTTATTTATTTTCATATGCACATATTTAAGTGCTTTATTTGAAAAAAAATACTTCTAAAAAATATAAAATCAAACAAAAAATAAAAAATAAATTTTATCATAAAAGTTATTTAATCCCATAATATATTTTGCCCTTAGCATTCGATAATAACACACAACTACTTCAAAATGGATGATATAGCTTAATGAAAAGTAAGCTGACTCCTTTCAACCTAATATTTAACCTTGACCTTAAAACTGTGTGATTAGGAACCCTGTCTGAAATTCCTTCTTACCAGTGTTGAGAATTAAAGCTCATTTGAACAAACAATAGGACCATTTTTTTAGCTTTGATCTGTTTCTATGTATATCAACAGTGACCTTGGCCTTGACCTTCGAACCCTGAAACACAAAGATGTCTGAGGTAGTATCATACCTGACCTTTGTGTAAATTTCGATCAAAATCTTTCAGGTAATAAAGTTGGTAGATTGATGACACTGAATTGATTGATGATTTTCTATAAATAGCAATGGTGGCCTTGACATTGTAATACTGAAAATCTCTTAAAAATGAAGTAGCCAGAGTGAGGAAAATGAATCAGTTGAAGATTTCTATATACAGCACCAGTGACCTTGGCCTTGGCACCCTAAAACACGGAGACATCATTTTTAATTGGTTTGGTCAAAATCCATAAGAAAATAAAGTTGGTTAACTGAAGACACTGAATTGGTTGATGATTTTCTATAAATAGCAATGGTGACCTTGGCTTTGACATTTGACCTTATACATGAACTTGTCTGATGTAATTGTATACTTTTGACAATTGAATGAGTGTTTACATTGAATTGCCATTCGGCCCGATGGGATGGCCATGGGTATAAAGACATAAGCCATCATTATTTCAGGAAACAGAATTTGTACATGTCCATTCACAGTGTTGATTCCAGGATGAAATAGTTGTTTGTACAATCAGTGCGAAGACTAAATATGCTTGTGTGTACAAGGGATAATATGATCAGTTTCATTGCAGCAGTTTTGAAAACTCATCCAGCTGGTTATACAGACAGCTTTACAAAGCAGTAGTGTTTGAACACTTAGGTCAGACAGACATCATATATATACAATGTAAGGGAAACTGACAAAAAGTTACTTTTTGCACTTATGTTTAATAGAGTGGCATTTCTTCTATTTCGCCGTGTAAGTATTCTATGCTTGGCAGATATATTAGGAATGTAGAACCTTCAACAAGCCCAAGGAAATTAGAAAAGCAAGCCCTCATAACCTTAAAGCAAAGCTCAGTGAGGAGGATGGTAAGAGGATGCCTCAGTATTAAAGCATTGTTAATATTGAATATTGTGAACATGACCTCTTAACTTTTCGCTTCTGAAAATTTCCTTCTTTCTTCTGTTACCAACTGTCATACATTTGTAAATATTCACTAATTCCATCGCAATTTTTGGCCACCTGACTGGATAGTAATTAAACCTCTTGACCCTCAACCTTGACAACAATCACACCTATTGACCCTCAGCATTGACAACCATCACATCTATTGACCATCAGCATTGACAACCATCACATCTATTGACCATCAGCATTGACAACCATCACACCTATTGACCCTCAACCTTGACAACCATCACATCTATTGACCATCAGCCTTGACAACCATCACATCTATTGACCTTAAGCCTTGACAACCATCACATCTATTGACCCTCAGCCTTAACAACCATCACACCTCTTGACCCTCAGCCCTGACAACCATCACACCTCTTGACCCTCAGCCTTGACAACCATCACATCTATTGACCTTAAGCCTTGACAACCATCACATATATTGACCCTCAGCCTTAACAACAATCACACCTCTTGACCCTCAGCCCTGACAGCCATCACACCTCTTGACCCTCAGCCCTGACAACCATCACACCTCTTGAACCTCAGCCTTAACAACCATCACACCTCTTGACCCTCAGCCCTGACAGCCAACACACTTCTTGACCCTCAGCCCTGACAACCGTCACACCTATTGACCTCAGTCTTGACAACCATCACACCTGTTGGTGAACAACTGAACTTGTATACCATCATATATGATCTGTTGGTGCCTGTAGATGAAAACTTTGCAACTTTGATTTGTGCTGACCATTTAAGGAGCATTTCTTACATTTCCTTACAACACAGGTTCAATGTCTGTGTTATAAAGCACTTCCCTTCTAAGGTTCTTATTATCACTAAAAATATCACCAGAAATGGTTTTTGAAATGTTGACACCAGGATTACAATTCCACTATAACATACACCAAATCTACAACAACGCCATGATCAACATTGACACCAGGATTACAATTCCACTGTAGCGTACACCAAATCTACAACAACGCCATGATCAACATTGACACCAGGATTACAACTCCACTGTAACATACACCAAATCTACAACAACGCCATGATCAACATTGACACCAGGATTACAATTCCACTGTAACATACACCAAATCTACAATAACGCCATGATCAACATTGACACCAGGATTACAATTCCACTGTAACATACACCAAATCTACAATAACGCCATGAACAATATTGACACCAGGATGAAATCCTTTTATGGAACAAATTATTTTAGTGAAATTGCAATTTAGTTTTTTTATATAACTCTTTGTTATACCAAATGTTGATATTACTCAAAGTCAGAAAAATGCTGACAAATTTAAACTCTTCTTCATTTGAGATTCAACAAAAAGAGCTTGGACACTCCACCTTAATAGAAAAAATTCTTTTGACAATATTCGTTCCTGTGTTTTCTGCGATATTCTCAAATGTTTGGAATTATTGCAATTCATTGCATGCAGGTAGTGGAGTAAAGTATATTGAATCCCAGACAATGAAGAATATATCCTTACCAAAACTGGACACCTATTTATTACCAACCTGAAACATAACAATTTATCATAGTTTGTGTAGGAATGTCCAACTTGCTGTGTCAGTCTGATAACATATTCTCGCACCTCAGACAGGGATATCCCACGGCATACCCTGTGCTAGATTTTTCTATCTTGTCTGATCTGTCTGGTACCTTTACATGAAATTTCACAGAATTTTTGCACAGCAACGTATTCATCCCCGCATAAACGGCTCGAAATAAACTACCAGGTATGTGCGTTATACATGTTCTTTTTTGTCGTTATATATATTGTTTTGATGTACATTATTTACCAAGATATCTGATGTTATAGAGAAAACATAATCTACACTATAAAATACGTTGTCTTCTTTGTAAAGACGGACTACATTTCAACGCGGAAGCATTCAAATATAGCTTTAATAGTGTAGAGGCCATATTTAGTTGAGGCCCCAGGTGAGATTCTTGTAGTATTTAGCAAAATTGAATAGTTTTTTCAAACTAAAAGGTGCGAGAAAAAAATCAATCAATTACCTATAACTGAGCGAGATTGGTTTATCTCAGTCTTGGGCTAAGATTCTTTAACACTCCAGCCTAAGCTTACATCTCGGTTCGGATTATGTTACAGAATCTTAGCCCTCAACTGAGATAACCTGTTCTCTTACCCTGGACTGGTGTATCCGCACTTTTACCGGTGTGAAATTTCCTTGTCTCACCCTAGGGTTGAGACAGGGGGATTCCCCTGAATTTAGCTTGAGACGTTAACATTACATTGTGTATATAATACACAATGGGAGAACAGGGTAAGAGAAAAAGAATCATTCACCCCTTCGGGAAAAGATTCTTAAGTTGCTAAACACTCGCAAAGCCTCGTGTTTGGCAACTTCAGAATTCCCCCCCCTCGGGTTGAGATTCCCCTATCTCACACACAAGGGGGTGAGATATTCTATTAATCTCGCTCAGATACAGGTAATAGATTTTATTATTCCTGACCATAGTTTACAAAGGTAGCATTGATGGAGGTCTGTGAGGTGACTTAACTGTCTTCTTACACAGAAGAGCTCTACACCCACAGGTATTGAAGTCTGTTTTATTATCCAGCAGTTTACAGGATTGAGTCTCCTTAATGTTGTTTACATGTGTTCACTTTCATGATCAATTTTCCCTAACTACGGAGGGAGAAAAAGGCAAACATTTAATTGCAGTGAAAATTTCCCTTTATACAGTACTTAAGTTGCTCATTCCAAATTTACATTTGACAGCAGAAACCTTTAATGAAGTCAACTTCAAATATAGAAAACAACTAGAAAATGTTTGAAAATGTATTTATCATATGAATACTGTGTTATGCAGTGTCATAAAGCCATCACATAAATTATGTTTATAGTGTCAGTGCTAAACAAGATTTATTATTAACTCATTCACCCCTAAAGACACATTTGAACTCTTCTAATTAAAATGTTGGAATAGTTTATTATGAAACTTCAGGGGTGAGTGAGTTAATAATCAATCCAGTTCATGGAAAGGGCATAGAAATGAAAAGGGGCTATAACTCTGTATAAAGCGGGGTATTTGAGACTAAATTTCAGTATGAGACACACCACCTTCCCAATGTACACAATTTAGGTGAAATAGCTATGACATTATGCTTGGGACAAAGTTGATGGCGAACTGGTTGTGAGTCAGGCATTTCCTTATCATATGTCCTGCCATAGACTAGTATAGTTTCTGAGACATGATATGAAACATTTGGGTTGTTTGTGTTGTACGTTCTTTTAACAGCTATGGCAGGAGTTCCCGTAGAAAAACCACGGACCTACAGCCAGTACCTGGTGACTGCCCCACGTAGGACTCGAACCTGCGACCCAGTGGTGGAGGGCTAGTGGTAGCTGAATGTCAGACGCCTCAACCACTTTGCAACCGCGACTCCTGGTATATGAAACCACTTTGAACCTATGTTTTCCCTAACAAAATTACGATATGATGACGATACTGGCAATCCTAGTAACGGTCAATATTCTGATTCAATGACTTGTTGGAGAACAACGTTGTATGGAAAATGAATCTCATGCCTCTGAATCTACTTTTATCTTTACACAAGAAATTCTGTGCAAAAAAGATTTCAGCCACAACTTGAGTCAGGTTATCTTTTCCATTGACAGGAATCTCAAATGTAACAAATATACATTGCAAAACTGAATTTTATTATGAGTCTGATGATGTGAAATTTTCTTTATGGAATCAACTTAATGACAGGTCTCACAATGAAGTAATTCAGGAAATCATTGGTGTCCACTTGTCAGGGTATTAAATGTACATTGCTACTTATTGTCCACAAAATATAATAGAATGCATGTCTTAAATAGAGTCTTCTGACAGCTATGCAATCTGGAAACATCTGTTTAAAATAGGATTCCTTACTGTACAAAGCAATGGATTTTTCACATTTTCTTTAGGAAATCAAGATTTGCGCAGTGTAGAATTCACAGAAAATGTCAGTCGTTCATGTCTGTTATTTTAACATTAGCCGAGCATCATACTTTATCTATTTACCCCTTAATCTACATTGAATTCTTCTGAAAAAATCACGAAACAAAATTTACCAGATATACAGTAATTTGAATCACATGTTTCATTTCGAAACTTGAAATTCATAACCAAAACTACACTACATCTCCTCACCATAAAATACTAATGAGGACTTATAAAACATTCTGAAAGAAAAACAATAGACAAGGGAATTCAAAGAGATCACATAATATTTTAGATGTAAACTGTGTGTTTTGTGCTGGACAAGCTGGCATCGGTAGCTAATATATGTGTACATTAATGTCTATGAAATGTGACCGTGTTTGTAAGTGGCCAGCTGACAATATTACACACTGAAGTACTACCAGCCGGGATCAGTGACATCCTAGTGGCCAGCTGACAATATTACACACTGAAGTACTACCAGCCGGGATCAGTGACATCCTAGTGGCCAGCTGACAATA
>JAUMHH010034459.1:0-10216 GCA_032359455.1 Chlamys rubida
CTCCCACAACCACTATAGGTTTCCTCACTCCCACAACCACTATAGGTTTCCTCACTCCCACAACCACTATAGGTTTCTTCACTCCCACAACCACTCTAGGTTTCCTCACTCCCACAACCACTATAGGTTTCCTCACTCCTACAACCACTATAGGTTTCTTCACTCCCGACTCATTGGATAAACTTGC
The DNA here is from genome assembly GCA_032359455.1 of Chlamys rubida. Classification (NCBI taxonomy): domain Eukaryota; kingdom Metazoa; phylum Mollusca; class Bivalvia; order Pectinida; family Pectinidae; genus Chlamys; species Chlamys rubida. Next base: position 188 of record JAUMHH010034459.1, read on the forward strand.
TAGGAGTTGGTAACAATTTTTGGTTACCCACTAGTGAGTAACACCCTGGACATTATTAGTCCCCTACCGGTGAAACTGGGGGGACTATAGGTTTCCGCTTCCTCTAGGTCAAGGAATAATACTTTGCAACGTCATCTTTCATTGTGATGACGTCGTAATTCTTGACACATTATTCCTGTTTCCGTTTCCAAGAGATTGGAAACAGGAACAATGTATTCCCAAAAGAAACGTTTAGATTTCTAGATAAAGTAAGTGAACGTTGAGGGAGAAAAGATCTCATACACGTGATGGCTAACTATCGTGTTTATCCAACTTCTAATTGTAAAAGTTGCACCAGTTGCAACTAATAGGATCTTTATCTTTTCTGTTCCACCCTTTTTCTACAGCTTGTATGTTTCTATGTCTCTCTTGGTATCCTGCTTGTTATGGCTCTGTAACTTGTTTGTGTTGATAGGAAATTAAGATTTATTATAATATTATATCATAATGTTATATCCAGTCGTAATTAAGTACTGTGTATTGTGGCACCAGCTGAGAATAGCACTATAATAGGAAAACAGCAGAATTTGTTTCTACAATACTGTGGAAGATGAATTTTGTTTGTGTGGCAATCTAATATCCCAATACCTTTCCCCAGGTACACGAGATGGAGAAGTCTAAGCGAACACTGGAAGCCCAGGTTGAGGAGCAGCGTCTCCAGATAGAGGAGCTGGAGGATGAGCTCCAGACCACAGAGGACGCCAAGCTCCGACTGGAAGTGAACATGCAGGCCATGAGGACCCAGTTTGAACGTGACCACCAAGCTAAGGAAGATACTGTCGAGGAACAAAAGAAATTACTCGTCAAGCAGGTAACTTTCTAAACACTCCTCAAACAAGTAGACTTTGTTACAGTTATCCTATTAACATTTTCATTACGCATATTGGTACACTATGGGTTGGTTAGTTTGATATAAATCCATTAGATGTGTATGTTAAATTCATTTGAGAACATTTGGATTCTTGTTCATTTCAATTAAATGTTATGGTTGAAACGGAAAAAACTTGGGGTCAGTCAGGAAATAGGAAACTCAACTAATGTGTTTTTTAGCCTAAATCACTTGAGATAATCCAGATTAAGAACATTATTGAACATGAGCATTTTATCAAGTTTACCAACACTTATTTCTTCGACAGTTACGCGAGATGGAGGCTGAACTTGAGGATGAGCGTAAGCAGCGTGCAATGGCTGTGAATGCCAGGAAGAAGCTGGAGAACGACATCAAGGACCTCGAGCAGCAAGAGGAAATGGCTAACAAAGTGAAGGAGGATGCTGTGAAACAGCTCAAGCGCACCCAGGCAGTGATGAAGGACAATCTCCGCGAGCTGGACGAAGCGCGACTGGCTCGGGAAGATGCTGCTGCTACACTTAAGGAAAATGAAAAGAAGTTCAAGAACCTTGAGGCAGAAGTTCTTCGGCTACAAGAAGAGTTGTCTTCCTCCGAGAGGTCTCGCCGAAATACTGAGGCCGAGCGCGATGAACTTCAGGATGAAATCACCAGCAACACGACTGGAAAGTAAGTATAGTTCGGTTTCTTTACACATAAATATTGCTCACAACTTAATGTGTTTCAAACCAAATAAACTGCTGAAATATTTAGGTTTTGCGAGCATACATTCATAGTTATATTGTCTTGATTCAAATGTTTTAGTAATACGTATTTAACTGCATACCATAGAAGTTTGCAGCTTCAATTTCACACATCCATTGAATTGATCAATATATCACAAATTAGAATCTGATGATTTTCATAGTTAAACCACATGTTATCAAAATCGATACATAAAATATTCAAGAGTTTTGGCACTACAATGTGATTTTTGTGAATTTTTGAATTTATATGCATTTTATCGTATTGTTCTTTTGTACTTCAGTGAAGATCAGAATCGGTACAAAAGTTTTATAGACTTTTATTTTGTTGTGTCCTTGACCCCAGGGCATGTTACCTAGCATGAATATTTTAAAAACATGGAGACCTCATACTTTAATTCTAATTACTTGGATGACCAATAATGTCAACCCATGTTTGTAGGCAGAATGAATATTTCACATATAAATAACAAACTACTTTCGTCTTTTTGTGTAATTAAAATAAAAATGTAATAACAATTTTTTCCTAGAAGAATTCAAAAAATTTAAACTAATTTTCCCAAATCACACAATGCATGCAAGAAAAATTCGAGTAATCCTGTATGCATCAATTTGAAAACGTGTTATTACTGGTATGAAGCAAGTCCTTACTATCCAACTCAGTCCATTAACGTTTAGGTGTACAATTACACCTTGTATGATCCCCCAAAACATCCTATTCCCTGTGTGTGCCCGTAAGAGTCTTGTAAGTAACACATTACTGTCTGATTCTAAAGAAGTTGTGTAGGAAAATATTGCGAATTGTATTTCAAACAATGTGCTTGGAACAATGTGCTAGAAGAGATTTTTGAAGTGAATTGAAACATGGAGTAAACCTAATGAAGATCCAGGGAAATCAAAAAAAAAAATTGGGCAAATTCCAATTCAGTTCATTTGAAATGCTAAGTGACAGATAAGTTTTGAAATGATCCAATTTGTAAAGCTAGGGAAAATATTGAGTTAAATTGTTACGTGAGCTTGTCATGATGTAGCATAAAGTTTCAAAATTTTAAATTGTTACCTGTTCTGTGTGAGGTGTTGAGACAGCCTGCTGAGTTACGTGTCTGTTTGCAGGTCATCATTGTTGGATGAGAAACGCCGACTGGAGGCACGGTTACAGCAGGTAGAGGACGAGTTGGAGGATGAACAGACCAACGGTGAATTGCTGCTTGAAAAAGCTCGCAAGGCACAAATGCAGGTAAGAAGTCCGGCGTTGTATTGACATATTTGTTATTTCTGCTTCAGAATTTTATAGGATGCTACTTTTGGATTTCAATTCATAGTTGTAATTTACTTCTTTCAAGTTTGTTTTTTAGCCTCGTTTAAGCATCCAATAATACTAATATTTTCAAAAGAATATTAAAATTCAAAAGTTACATGCATGGTGATTTTAGTTAAAGAAATAATAGAGTACTTGTTTGATAATTTGTGATATGTTCCACTGAGAGCGTCTGGTTTATATGGATATAGTTTGGTATTATTCCACTATTTTATTGACATTGCTGTTGATTGTAGGCAGAGCAAAACCAGGCCGACCTTTCATCAGAGAAATCAGTCACCCAGAAGTTGGAGAACCAGCGGTCCTCTCTGGAGAGACAGAATAAGGACCTCCGGGAGAAACTACAGGACCTAGAGAACACAGTACGCACTCGCACCAAGGCCACCATCACCACTCTAGAGGGCAAGGTCGCTAACCTGGAGGAACAACTCGACAGTGAAACAAAGTAGGTCACACTGTCAGGTCCTGTGGAGTAAAGATTTATTTGTTGCAATGTAACGTTTCCTTAAATATTACAGTTTTATATTCCTGTACTATGCACACACCCTCCCCTTACTTTTTAGTCCCCTACCGGTTAGGGGGGGGGGGGCTATAGGTTGGCACTCCCCCTGTCATTCGCCTGTCTGAATTATGTTAGTCTGAAGAGTTTGTCCGGGGCATATCTTCTAGACTATTTTACCTGAAGTAACCCGATTTGGTATGCAAGAACATCTTTATTTATCCTAAATATATCTATTTTTTTATCCAGGGACCGAACAAATATGCAGCGATCTGTTCGCCGATTGGAAAAGAAGTTGAAAGAGATGGTGTTACAGGCCGAGGATGAACGTCGCCATGCCGACCAGTTCAAAGAGCAGGTAACTAATATTGCACCAAACACTGTACATTGTGATCAGGTCAACTGTAGAAAAACTTTAGATGTGTTTTTCACTAAAAATATTTCTCAAGTTTTTAGCCAGAAACATGAAATTCTTTATGCGAATTAAAGTTATTGAATTATGATAAGATGTGACATTGGTGGCCAATTTCATTAATCTCAATCAACAGAATGACAAGATGAACAATCGTGTACGAGCTCTGAAGCGACAATTGGACGAGGCAGAGGAGGAAATTACCAGGATGAACGCAGCCAAACGCAAACTTCAGCGTGACCTTGATGAGCAAATGGAACAAAGTGAAGCGACAGCTAGAGAAATATCTCAGTTGAAAAAATACAGGTGAGCTGAACTAATGCTGAAAGTTTTTCATCTCGAGGAAATGTAGATACCTGGTCATGGTTGTAACTTCCTAATCTAAATGGTGCTGGTATTTTGATATCGCCCATAATTGTATTCTTTGATAAATTGTACATACTCCTTAAAAATGGCACCGTTTCATGTACAGTTGACATTTTTCGTCATTTTAAGGAAAGAATATCAAAATAATAAGTACCTTTATTTTGTTATGAGGTAAACAGTTTCCCAGATATGTGAGGCATTGAAAAATACCGTACTACTAAATTTCAACTGTTTTCCATAATAAAACATATAATATTGGGTCAAGACTTTGTCAAAATTCTGCTGAATGCTTTGTAATTTTAACTATATTGAACTATGAAGTTTGTAGATGTAGATTTTTGTCCTGTGATGTACTAACAAAGTTCATTTCTATATTTTATACTAGGATTTTAGATCTAAGGTTAGGCAGTCTTTTTGTGTCAGTAATCACCTAATGTATTTGCAGTGTATTTTAGTTTCATTCATCAGCTTCACAATGAAAGGCAAATGGTTTACTAGTTGTAAATCATCCATGTAGATGTGTTGACCGTAACACTGTGTTGATTGATGCTACTGAAGTTTAGAGATTGTTGACGGAGTCTCCATCTTTGTTGACATTAATGGCGTAGAGATCATCGATGGAGCTGCCATCTTTGTTTACATTGCAAGCATTGATTTTTGGTGGAGCCTCCGTCTTGGTTGATATTACGAGTGTAGAGATTGTTGACGGAGTCACCAATTTCATTTACATTGCGAGCTTATATTTTGATGGAGCCTCCGTCTGGGTTGATATTACGAGTTTATAAATCGTCTAACAGTATGCATGTCGTGTGTTTATCAACTAGAGTCTAGACTGCTTACGTAACTCAATAAAATGTCATTTGAACATTATTGCATCATGATAACCACAGCGCCCCCCACAGTGTCACCAGTTAGTCGTATTATTTCTCATTAAGTCACAAGCACTTGCCTTCCCATCAGCATTAGCACCACAAAATCATCTCAATTGACAGATTTTAGGACAGAACGGGCAACTCTGAAATAATTTCTAGAGATGTTTCATCAAATGTTTATCCACTGAGATATTCCCTACTTTCTTATTATGGTAGGTTACGACAGTTGCAAAATCTTTCAAGTGTTAAAGTGTCTTGAGGCTTGCATTCATTTCATTTCCACTCTGTATTCAAAGTCCTTTCCATATGAATCTAGCAGCTCGTCACTGTGGAGTTGAAACCAACAAAGTTGGATGCTCAATGTTTACTGTGATGAACGTGCGCTTGTGTGGATGGTAGAATGCTAGTAGTGTGTGGTATAGCTATAGACGAGGGGACAGACTGGGTTGTTTATCTCGGGGATATGTGTTCCTAGCTACATGTACATTTCTGAATTCACAGATCGGGGGAGAAAGCTTCTAATTGATGATCTGACACCTGTTTGGTCAGACAGGTAAAACTCAGATTGATCTACATGCGGCCTCTGCTAGCCAAGGCATTCTTAATTGCCTATTGTACGTCTTTGTTCCTTCGTGAAATGCTTGCGACTTTTTGGCCCAGTGCATATTCCTAGTCATGTATCATCATGTAGTCATTAATATCGTTTATCTGCAAATTGTGCATCAGAAAATCCTGAGTTAATCCAACTAATTTCCTGGAGCCGCTAATAATCAATATATCTAGATTTTTTGAAGGTTTTCTCCTTTTTTTTACTGATTTTTGGGGGAATGCTGCATGAAGTATTTCTTATTTTCCATTTTAAGAATTTCTGCTTTAGCTTTCGACACACTAGAAGATGATATGTTGAACAATGTTATAAGGACATGTCCCTATATGAAGTATTTGTTAAGGAGAATACATACAGTAGACAGTAGACAGTAGAAAGGGGAACAAATTAATCTAGGAAATTAATCAATCTTTTGTCAATTCTTTTGTATTTAAACAATACACTTGATTTGTTGAATGTAGATTACACGGTAGTGTGCATGGTATGAAATCAAACCCATCGTAAGTTCTGCTTGGAGAGCACACATGGTTAGCTATTTTTCAAACAGTGTGTCCACCACTTATGCATAAAGCTAACCTTTGCCGAGATCACGAGTACTGTGACTGTTCCGATCACCCTGTCCACCACCCACCTCGGACTCCTCATCACCCTCTCACTGTTTGATGTGAACTACAAATGGTTTTCCTCCAAACATACCAGAAGTTGTTTAAAAATCATTTGCATATATTTTTCATTTGTCTACGTTTTGATAATTTATCAGTTGTAAATTGAAATGGTACTGGCATGGACACAAATATTTATTTATCCTTGCATGTTTGCGTTTACTAGACAGTAGTCCATTCACATAGGGATGTAAAAGCATGTCTTGTCACCATATATTTCCTTATGAAGAAAAATTATTTCATAAAAAAAAAAGTCCTAGTGTTTATAACTTAATAATTATATGAGTTGTTCCTGATTGTCATCATTAATTTCATCAACTTATAATCTCACTGGCTCGGCCATTGCCAAATGCTGTTGCTTCATCATTATTTTGTATAAAAACGAATTTCCTCTGCTGGTGAAATTGGTTGGGGCAGTTACCTCCCTTGCTTCCCCCTTTCAGCAGTGCATTATGGTTTAATTCAAATGCTAGCAACAAGTAATGCAAGGTTTCCATAGCTATTAACACATTAGAGATTGGCAATCACCTGTTAATTATCTAAAAGATAATGTAACCTGTTTTGAGATATGTAACTTGTTTTGAGATCATGTTTGATGGTCTATAACACACAATCCTGACCCTGTGTTTACATTATCCTCACCGGTTCTATTTTACGATTGAGTTTGTGTGTGTGGTTCATTAATACCATGGGACCATTGGCATGTGGAAGTCACAAGTTTAAAAAGAGGCTATCCAAAATCATCTTTATATATTTGATTGAAAAATATGTGAAGGAAAATTAAATTTAATCAATTTTTTGCCAGAACAATAAACAAAAACTTATGTTTCTGAATTAAAGGCATAAGAGCTGTCGGTGATCAGGAAGAATTGTGCATATCATCAGTATTCAATATACATGTACTACTAACGTAACTGGTGTACAAGCACATTGTAAAAACCATAAGCATGTTTATTCTCAGACATACTAGTGCATTCATGTGTATATGTAATGGTGCATCTTTAATCATCTGTGTTACATTGCGATAACATACTCAGTGCCTTTTTCTTCTCCATTTGCAGACCTAGTGCTAGAGTGTCATCTGCCCGCTCCATGTTGTCCTCCATACGGTCTGGAGCCGGAGATTTAGACGACGACGATGACGACAGTGTCGACTCAGTCTCAGCAAAACAAAACTCGGATGCTTAAACACATACCAGAACATTTATCATTTAGCAGACAAACATTAAGGGGTGCCGTATGACCAGTGTATCGCCCACACATACCGTGGACTTCATATAAACACACATATACATTAATTCCTTTTTTCTACAAAAGATGTGTATATCATGCCTATATAATTTCTATAATGAAAACAAATTCAGTTTATCTTATTATAATTATTACTGTTATTATATTACGTTTTTTTTTTTTACTTTGATTACCAGGACCCAAATACTTGTTTACCTTTTCTTTTATACACTGTGTAAAATTGTTTTGTTAAGTGTTTGTGAGTTTTCTCACCAATCATAAACTGAATGTTTAAGAAAATGTGATGACACGTTATCATATCACCAAACTGGGACCTGAGCTACTGGACCATACTCTGACCTTTGATCTTCCTGCTGGTCAGTGTCAGTTCTGATGTGTGAACTGCTGGCTCCTATATAGCACCGCATGGTCATTTCTGACCAAGCTTGCCGTTGTGCTATTTCCGACCGAGTTTGACATGTCTTTTCTGACATAGGGTCATTGTGTCAATTCCGACCAAGCTTGCCGTTGTGTCGCCTCTGACGGATTCATATTGTGTCATTTATGACATAGCTTGGCATTATGTCGGAAGGCGTACCTAGCTTTGAAAGTGCTGAAAATGTTTCACCTTGGATGGTCAGAATATTCTGTGCAAGCCCTGTTTTATGCCAGTATATTATATTGGTTTTGCTTTCCTACCTATCGCTATTATGAACAAATAATATTAGTTATATTTCTTTTACAATGGTTATTATTGTATGTGCTCTAAATTAAATTGTGCTATCCTTATTGTCTCGTCGTATGCTTAGCTTTTATAGTAGAAATTAACGAACGAGAGCGTGCGAGAGGAAGAAATACATTGTCAGAGCGTTGACTGTCGACACTGGACATAAATATATGTAAATATGTGAATGAAAATATTGAAAAATACGATTTATTAAACGGTGGTATTGGTTAATTGTTAGCCAAGAAAATATAAAAATCGAATTTAGAACAATTTTATGTTCGTGTTGTAAAGATGTAGTCACTGAAACTGCATAGTCTGCACTAGGAAATGGTGATTACACATGTAAATAGCCATGTCGTCGACACAGCGTCAACATTACCCAAACTCATTCCACCACCATCTTGTCAGATCACCGTCGCATCACTGGCGTATGGCTACAACCTATTCTCTCATTAACTCATATTTAATAAATAAAAACAAAGAAAAAAAAACCACAGAAAAGTTTTTAAATTCTGCCCAATGCATTTAAACAAAAAAAATCCTGGCGGATTTGTGTAAAAGTTCCAGTAAAATAATACATGTAGTGCAAATAATGTAGAATGAATAATTTCCTAATTGATGGACTCTATGATTGCTAGGAAACAATAAAAGGCCTTGCGGTTATGTAATATGTGAGTAGTATGGTTAGGGAGCGGAATCTGTTGCCCTACTATAGGCTGAGGGGTGATCCAATTATACCCACCTACTTTAGGCTGAGGGGTGATCCAATTATACCCACCTACTGTAGGCTGAGGGGTGATCCAATTATACCCACCCTACTATAGGCTGAGGGGTGATCCAATTATACCCACCCTACTGTAGGCTGAGGGGTGATCCAATTATACCCACCCTACTGTAGGCTGAGGGGTAGTCCGATTATACCCACCCTACTGTAGGCTGAGGGGTGATCCAATTATACCCACCCTACTTTAGGCTGAGGGGTGATCCAATTATACCCACCCTACTGTAGGCTGAGGGGTGATCCAATTATACCCACGTAGATATAGTACTTAATACATGTCAGTAGGAAAGAGATCTCAACACAACTGGTCGCCATTTGGCCGTCGTTCTAGTGCCTGTGCAGCAAAAACAGCTGTGTCCATGATATTTGGTCATAGATCTAGTTAGAGTAGAAAATACCTCCAGAAATTGGATATGTAACTAGTGAAATGTGAAAAAAACTTTTTGCTGAATTGTTTCATGTTTCTAATGAAAAGAAATAAGAAAAACACATGTTTAAAACATGGTGATATGCAATATTTTTTTTTTTTTTTGTGGGAACAAATGGTATATTTTCTGGAGTCTTTATCATGTGTGATGATCTACATGTATATGTACTGGATAAGTGTATACAATTTGCTGCTTATAGCTAGCTAAATATTAAGATATATTATTATTATTAACGGTGATAGCTTTTTGCTAAATGGACATCTTGAATAAATAAAACTAATAACATTGATGCATTGTTTGTTTTTCTGTGTAAATATGTGGAATATACAATTAAAACTGGGTCTTATAGGAAGGAATTAACTATTTATTAGCTCGCCGGATCTGAATGACCAAAGTGAGCTCATGCCATACCGTGGTGTCTGTCCGTCCGTCAACAATTTCTTTAAACGACTTCTTCTTCTTAACCACTGATTGGAATTTAACTAAATTTGACTGGAA
>JAUMHH010034470.1:0-10216 GCA_032359455.1 Chlamys rubida
CTGTCCCAGTAAGGTAGCATATAGTCTTAAGTCTTCATGTCACTGTTATATATCACACCCTGTCCCAGTAAGGTAGCATATAGTCTTAAGTCTTCATGTCACTGTTATGTATCACACCCTGTCCCAGTAAGGTAGCATATAGTCTTAAGTCTTCATGTCACTGTTATATATCACACCCTGTCCCAGTAAGGTAGCTTATAGTCTTAAGTCTTCATGTCACTGTTATGTAGCACACGTCCTTAAGGTTTGCTAACGTAGTAGGAAATGTAATATGTTAATTACATGTACTTGGTTTTTTAAATGTAGTATGAAAAAAAAAATGAAGTAGATATCTCGAAATTTTGAGCTTGGATGGCGAAATTCGAGTTAGTTACAAGAAAACCGGAATGGAAAAATGACATCCTACTCTAATGTTCTTGCGCACATTTTGAATTATATATATGAAGTTTGATAAATCTATCCCCCCCTCCCCCCACTATAGTTTTCCTCACTCCCGACTTGGAGAAACATTCGAGGAGTTTGTAAACATTTATGATTACCAACTAGAAATACCCTGGATGCTATTTCATTGGTCAATCCTCTTATAATGACGTCAAGTAACAATACTTTCCAACGTCATCTTCCATTGAGACAGAAACAAATTCCCAAAAACTCGTCATAGTTGATTATCATGGTTATCTACTCGTATCCTTAGTTAATTTTCAAATTGCACTGGTTTGGTTTGATTTTATTTAGTTTAACGTCCTATTAACAGCAAATGTCATTAAAGTGCGTGCCTCAATAAAAATGTATGTTTTGTATGAGTGCATAAAATGTGTATCTGTGTCGGAGGCATGGCATGTTTGTGTATTTGCCTCCTTGTGATAGCGCAGATCGGATGCCGACGACTTTATTGTGCTATCTCACTGAAATACCATGCTGACGGTACCCATCATAGCAATTCGCCCGGTCACATTATACTGACAAAGGGTGAACCAGTTGTTGCCGATCCCCTAAATGCTGAACGTTGAGCAGGGAAAAACATTTACCTAGTTAATGACTTTGGTTTTTCCCGGCTTTGGGACAGAACACATTGTCTTCCTCACCTGGGAGAACCTTCAACATTAAAGCTAAAGTAAGGTTTTGCCAAATGTTACAGGTAGTTAGAGATAAAGAGAAATATCCCAACTATTGCAATGGGTGCAACAGATTTATTTTGGTCACTCTTGTATCCCCAAGTAGAGGGCAAAAAAGCAAATCTGCAGGGGGTTCCCACATTAGATCGGCTCTTACAAAACATGCAGTGGGTAACAGCAGGTGTCTTCTTTTCTTGATCCCCGACCTGCAGGGGTGTTCAAATTGTAAGATACTCAGTAAACCTCGTGTCTTTATATAATTTGAAAATTAACTAACTCGAGTAAGATACACATAACCAGCCACCACTCGTTTGGGAACCGCTTTATGTTTTGCACATCGCTTTATATATAGACGATTTAATCTTATTGCAAGACTTGTGTTTAATTTCAGAACAAGATAAGTACGACATTTTTTCACTGTTGTTGGAATAGTTTTAATTGCTTACTTTCAATGCTTTCATTAATCAAACATTTATTTAAAAACAATATATAACCTCATATCACTAACCGTAAACACAGTAATATTTGACTTTCTCAGCCCAACTCTAGATGTTCCAGCTTCTTCAGTTTTGTTTCCAAGACGGCGCATTGAATCTTACAGGTAATCGTTAATTACATATAACCGTTGTTTCCTTACTTTCCTACATTGTCTAAGACGGTTACAATACGTCACGTGAGGTTTCTCTCAGCTCCTGATTTGAAGTTAATGTTCCATGTTGAGTAAATGGCGTTAGCGGTATTACTATTGAGTCTGACTTGATGGAACACAGTCAGTGTTAGGTCGGTAAGGGAATACACAGACAGTAAAGCATTATCAGATAAACCTGATGATGACAACACGGGAATAAGCATTACTAGTAGCTTATTTGTGGAAATGCTAAAGGTCGGTAAAAACTGTCTGCATTTTCCCGTGGTTTTCATTTATACAATTGTCTTTATATGTTTTTGTGTTGTGGAAAATAATTTACATTCGGTGAACTGTCACAATCAATGATGGTAGCGATTATTACATGGATAGTAGCAGTACTCGGAAGGGTTTAACGGTATATAAACTGAACAACTTTGATAGTTATCTACCGTGTACTCACCTTAAATAACTAAAATATAATTACATATACTTTACTTTATGGTTTTTAAGAAAAATTAAAATATAAATGTTAACAATATACTGAAATGTGTTTCAGTAGATTGTTTACAAGTTTAATGATTTAAGTGATATAATATCCTAGATTTTAAAACATGCTCACCTTCCAAGATTAAATATATTTTGTATATATACAAATGTAATATATTCACTATTAATTGTACGTTAACCATATCAGAATGTGTTTGAATCAAACAAAAAGAGCAAGCATGCACGTTATGCAATCAAGGCTCCCTTAAGTCCGAATTGGCATGTATATATGTTTATCACCAAATAAGGGGATTTCAGATTGTCACAAAATGTAACACTACGCTTTCATTTACATTTATGATTGAGGATAAGGGTAGATTAGGAATGAAAGAGACGAAAAGGAGGCGCGTAGAGGGTTAGGGAAAGAACATATCTCTATGGCAGATTTTAAGATGGAGTTTTGTCAACCAAACGGTAACACAATTGTCATACTCTTATTTATTATCATAATGGAGCAAACGGATTTGTCTAAAATGTACATTTCCGATTTGTTTCCTGTTATCAGTTTTACATACCATTCTCGTCATATACATGTATATGTTTTCGAGCTGAGTTCATTCACAATTTCTCGAATGAAATCATCGGTACATTCAGCCACACGAGGAAACAAGTACATGGCATTTAGCAGGAAAACCATAAACTTTTCTATTTGTTGCATTCTTAAACTACTTGCATCGACGAAAATGATTCTGCATAACAGCGGTGAGGGATTTTAATAGCGTTATAGTTGATGCCACCTTCTTATCACCAACGCTTGCCAACAAAGCTGAGCGCCATTGCGCACGAAATGTTCAAAACAATTCTACTTGTTTCTGCCTATATATGGTAAGATGTTTTGACAAAAGTACCAAAGTGTGTATGCATACAAATGTAACAAACAAATCACCATTTGTACCGTCGCCTTATCTGTATTTGAACAGAAAATTGCAAATTTGAATGAAGTGATTAGAAGTGATTGTTCATGACTGGAAGTGATAATTTAACAAGCATGGATTTATAGGCTTTATCAAGTTGATTGAATGCGATATCACATTGGCAAAATTGTAAAAAAAAAAGTTATGGTTACATGCATTAAAGTGGAATCGAACTTGTATCTGTCTTATTTCTCATTGCTTGTATACCAAAGAGAAATAATGGAACTCTCAGCTTTACGGTTCCCTGTCCCACTGCACTGCCGGTTTTTGTATATACAGTAGCCTGCCCTTAACATCCGTTTGGATATAACTGTACCTTACTTAGGATTGTGCACGTCCATTGGCAAGGTAGCTCAATCGGATTCAGCGATGATAAACAATCTGAAGTTCAGGGTTCCAATCCCAGTCTAGTCCCACAGATTATTTCACACTCAGAACACGTTTGTTTATTATATTTTGTCTATTTTATCTCGATACCGTTTTCATAAAAGTTCCACAGGGTATACTTTTCTTTTAAAAAATGATGTATCAAAGCTATATAAAAAACGTTTCGAATGCATAGTTTAATTTTTGGGCAGTGGTACTGGATACTTGTTCTATCACAAATCGTAGTAATGCTCATCGCTTTCAAACTGTTTGGAAAGGATTGCTAATATGATTTCCAGATGAAATACAAACATAATGAAATAATTTGCTGAGCGAGCCAGTCTTTGTATCAGATTAATGTCCTGTCAACTGTAAGTTCAACCAGGCTCTATATCAGTGCGGTCATTTGCATCAATCTCCTGTCAACGGTCAGTTTAATCAATACTGGTTTGACAAATAACAGAGGTGGTCAGCAAGGCAGCTAATGTGTTGTTTGTCTCTCCTAACAGGACATGAACACATACACTGCACACAGAAAAGAATGTGCTACAATAACCTATGTTGGGAAGGTCATTACTGAGAGATGATTACTGCTGGAAACGGAGGCTCCTCTGGTGGACGCCGGCACCTTGATTTTGGATGGACTATTCTCCCACCCTTCACATGTGTTTCTCCCGTTTTAGCCGGGAAGATCAGCGTGTCACCCCATAGGGGGAGAAAGCTTCGTGCCAATTAGCACGTGTTCAATTGTGACGTCATTAAAATGCGTCATCGGTAACATTGTGACGTCATCAAAAGTGAATGACGATATGCATACCCCACATGTGATGTTGTTTACAAACATGCCAGACGACTGTCGGTGAAGCTGTGACTGAAACAATAGAATGGGAGAAAAATAATCATCCCCTACCTTTGAGGTTGTTACAGAGATATATCCAACCCTCGGGGTGATGTTTGTTGTTGTCTAAGAGCAGAGGGTTAGACAACAAAAATCACCCCGAGGGTTGGAGATTTCTTTGTCACAACCCCAAGGTATGGGAAGATTCTATTAATGAAGATGGTTTTCTTATAAAAAGATACATCCGTAGTTCTTTTGTTATTCTTTGTGAGGAAGGACTACTGGACTACAAGAACGCACTGATATAGAGCCTGGTTGAGACTCCTGGAAACAGAGGCTCCCTTGTAAACAGCTTGTAGTTCTTTGAGATAGACGACTGTGATCAAAAGACCCTCCTCTTATATGGCGGCTCTTTGGGGTTGGCTTAAGTTGGGGGATCCGCTGAAAATGGCAGTAATTTGTGACGGACAACTGAAATCAGGGTGCAATCTGTAAAAGTTATGGTTCTTTGGGATGGACTGCTGAGGTCAGGGGTTTATATGGAAACATGGTGGGTCAGGTTGGGGGTATCCTATATAAGTGGTTGTTCTTTGGAATCGATAAATGAGTCAGGAGATCCTTTGTAAAAATCGCAGTACTTGGGGATAGACAACTGACACTAGAGGCAAATGTGTAAAAGAAGTGTGGTTCCTTTGGGATAAACTTCTGGGGTCGGGGGCTCATTTGTTAAAGAATAGTTCTTAAAAAAGCAACTAGAGCCACGGTCGCCTCTGTTAAAAGGGTGGGTCTTTGGGACTGACTACTAGGGGTCTTGAGCTCCTTTGTAAAAGGCTTATCCATGTTATGTTTGAAAACGACAAGACGATTTTTGGGTTCTGATAAACAGTGGTACGATTTCTTTTGAGAAAAGGACCATGCACTCAGGGCTCCTCTGTTAATACATGGTTATTATTAGTGCCGTCGGAGGTTCAGCTGTAAGGGGTTAGCACTTATATTGTAAAGGTTGAACTGGAGTGGCGGATTGTTGGTAAAAAAGGATGCAATGCTATCGTAAAGGAACTACTAGATCTGGCGGTTCTGTATAGATAGTAAGGGATGGGAAAATTGCACAAAACAACTTAATGCATTCACTATATACAGGAGAAAGGGCTACTAATGCTGGACGCTATTCTGACAAAAAATAGGGTAACTCTCACGAGATAAGGGCAAATCAGGCTAGTCTGACATAGAAAGGATTTGTATTTTTGGAGCTACTCTAGTGAGAGACTGATAATATGAGATTAATCTAATTCAGGGCTTCTCTAGAGGGAAAAAGAAAATGACAACATTATATTCAGTTATTATTTGGCGTCTTAAATAATGTAGCTCTTATTAGATTTGTATGACATAGTATACCAATTTAATTAATATATGTACATATGTATAGAGTACTTTATTATATTATTAAAAAATGTGTTGCAATTAATCCTACCTTATTTATAACATACAGGGAGACTGGGATCGATGAGTCTGCAATCAGCTTGTTGTTTATGGATATCTTTATTAAGGTCACAGCTATGGTCAACGACTGACCATCACATGCCCTATGTGAGAACTCGACCTTCGGATATCCAAGAATGAATGTACAACATGGTAATTTCGCATTCCTCGGCATTACAAGTGAAGCGTTATGGTGTGTAGAAGGTCACAGACAACAGGTTATTAGGTACATAAATTTAAGTAATGAGGAAGCCGCCATGTTTTTATCGCATCAGCTGGAGTGATCATGTCACTGAAGCAATATCTGAGGAATCATTCTTCAGAATCAAGGCCATATCATGATATATTACCATCACATTAACTAATAACAGTAAATCACAGATGCTACAAGAAAAATCACTTCCGTTCCAATAAGCTTACGGCCCTTTGCCGTCGATTTTATCTGTTTAACCTAGTTTTAGCTTTATTGGGTTTATCAGCCTATATTTACATTTGCGCTGCAACCCACTTTATGAATAATACCAGCAGAAATGCATTTCATTTGAGTATGAAAGCAAAACCGTTCGTGTCGTAATACTTGGTTTACTTATGAAGTCATTGTCCATTGTATAACAATGTTTTTGTTGATGCACATACTAATACGCTGTATTGTAGAATGTAATTCAATGTTTATATATCGATGTCAATGCAATACGCTATTTTGTACATTGCATTACAATGTTTATATATCGATGATAATGCAAATATGCTACGTTGTTCATTGTATTACAAGGTGTATATCTGTTAATGTTCATTTGCTATGAATGGTGAGCTACGGTTGCTAAGTGGTTCGGGCGTCTGACCGTCTACAATCTGTCTTTATCTGTCCTTATCTTACCGCAAATGTATCACTTAACAAACGTCCCTACACTTCGTACCCTGTACAGTAGACAGTGAAACGAACATTGCATTATACTTATTGGCAAGGGTGCACCAGGTTGATGCAATGACCGTGTGGACATTGAAGGGATGTGTAATGTCAAGAATGTAGTCATACTAATGTAATGTCGTTAATCACTTCTCAAATGAGTCTAAAGCAACGAAAAGAGTATCCACATTACAATAGGCCCACCGAATACTATGTTACGATTGAATATTTCACAAAAAAAATCCTGATGACATTTGGAAACTAGCTTGGAGACGCCACAAAGTTATCAAATTGTTGAAGATGTTCGCATTTGTCAGTTGGTTTGAAGCATAGTCATGACTCTCCGGTAATGCCGTTTTCATGAAAAACGTATTTGCCCACAAGAGATATATGTCGTTAATATCAGTAATATCCTACATCAAAATTATGTCGACGCTAACGTACTACAGTACTTCGGATACAAATATATATAAGTTCTTACTTTTTTGCAAACTCCTAGCATCCAAGCTTTTCAACGGCAAACATATTCTACAAAAGCTGCATTCGGATGATCTTAGATTAATCCTCCTTGAGCATACTTTTGCTGTACATCCTCAAACAACTATTGTCCTTCTGGACATGTTGTGACTACAAAACTCCTAGTACTTTTCATGAAGAATGCTAAGTATTGAGAGCTACCTATTATCGATTGGAATGTGAATTTCAAAACACCGATAGATTGTGTGAAAGACTACGCCAGACAAAGGGCATAAAGAAATGCATCTGAACTGGATTTACATTCAAAGTGGATCTGCAGTGAATCAGGAGCTAGAAATCCAAAAGTCAATTTGTATTCCTTGACCCTGATGTCGAAACCACACTCAACGATCTGCATGATTAGTGTGTAGTTGGGTTTGCAGACAAAGCATCTAATACTTAATCTGTTTCTGTAAACACTATACCATTTCCTGCTTGCAAAGAGAACTGGGATTGCCGTATAACCTTATTACTCTACCAAGCAATTATCTAAACCGCTCACTACCATTCCTAGATCATTGTTCAATAGTAACGAGGTCTGTTTAAACTTCTCGCCAATACTCTTAAGTCTTTATTCAATAGTACCAAAGTTGAACCAAACTTCTCGCTATTATTCTGAAATCATTGTTAAATAACAAGAAAATTAAGACAATGTCGAACGTACATTTATTATTAATATTCTTTTAAGAATTTATAATCAAGGAGGATACATAAGCAGCTAGTCTTGATCTTTACTTACAACATGGCCAAAACAGTACGGCTTACAAATAAGCTGTTTAATAAGCGTAACAATTTCGATTTTCATATTGTTAACTTTTTCCTTTTCTCATTTTCCAACCAGCGGTGTTTACATGTCCCAGTTGATTTGATTTGGTATTACAAAACATGCTCCTAATACAATGATTTACGTGTTTTATATTAACTGCTGACTGAATTATTTTTAGTGAGTTTTTTTTTATTAAACAATGGGTTTCGAGAGTTGCAGGTTGGTGAAGACTATGGCTTAGTTTAATGGTTGCCATCACGATCTCGTTAGGGCATAATGTAAAAGCATTATACATGTATGCCGTAGAGGATTTAATTTCGTATGCTATTTCTTTGTTTGAAGATCTATTTCATAAATATCCATTACTGTGCCTTGCTGTTTGGTTGTCAATTCCCAAATCTCGCTTTGAGGACGTGCCATTATTTAATTTATTTTTTATTTAAATAGTTTACGTAAGCGTTTCCATATATGTAATGAATTACAATGCTCACATACATGTAAACTTGATCTTTTTACACTGTTTATGTGTTTTATTTATGTCCATATCATAAGGAGTATCCTGTTAATTACTAATTTTCATGGATGCAATACAATATAAAAAGTGCAGAATATCGAAAAGGATTTTTTTAATACCAAAGGAAGTATTTATATACTATGATTTCAAGGCGACTTCTATGATTTTACAGATATATATTCAAAATGTGTACGTCTGATTGCGGAAGATTGAAACTATAAATGCTTTAAAAGACAATATACAGGCTGTGATTATCTTCTTAAGCTTTCCAAAACACTTACAGGTTTGTCAATATTTTTCTGTGTGCTCCTGATTGAATGACAGGCATGGTTTCTTAACCTCCTTTTTAACTCATCATTTTCTATAAAAAGTTATTTAAGAATCATTTGTTCTCCATGGTGACAGTATCTATAACTGGCAGAAAGGATCATGCCAGTGAATTTGATTGGTATACGGTAAAAGCATTAGGGTCATCTTGATGGTCAAGCGATAGCCTACGAATGTCGGAGTGAACGCTGACCCTTCAGATAACAAATATATGTATTATAATCCCTCGGTATTATTTGTGGCGACCAGTCCAGAAGTTTCCTTATGTATGATACAGGGAGACGAATTATTTTCTGTGCGCTCAAACGTTCCTTCGAATTAAACACGGTTATGGTCAGTTTAATCATAAAGGACACTCGGAATGTAATAAGGCATACAACTACAATTATAGCAGATGAATCAGTAACACAATCCTCGATACAGTCCCTTGAATGATTCCACTTAATGTCTGATGTTTACTTAGATTGGAGTATATTTACATCTCAGATGTCTAAAATATAGCAGAAGACTCTTATCTTCCGGAACAACCGCTCTTTGATTTTGACTTCCCTGTGTACTTTTTCGAGGGAATCGATGTAAACTAGCGACTCACACAGCATTTCTTCATATGTATAGTACCCTTACTTTCCCCTATTTTTGGATATAGCTGTAGGCGATTGGATAAGATATTTCATTGACCAGGCAGATCATATGTTTAGAGAGTAAGACATTGACCTGGCAGATCAATTGTTAAGAGAGTATTCCATTGACCAGGCAGATCAGTTGTTTAGAGAGTATTCCATTGACCAGGTAGATCAGTTGTTTAGAGAGTATTCTAGTGACCAGGCAGATCAGTTGTTTAGAGAGTATTCTAGTGACCAGGCAGATCAGTTGTTTAGAGAGTATTCCATTGACCAGGCAGATAAGTTGTTTAGAGAGTATCCCATCGACCTGGCAGATCAGTTGTTTAGAGAGTATTCCATTGACCAGGTAGATCACAGGTAGATCAGTTGTTTCGAGAGTAAGACATTGACAAGGTAGATCAGTTGTTTAGAGAGTATTCCATTGACCAGGTAGATCACAGGTAGATCAGTTGTTTAGAGAGTATTCCATTGACCAGACAGATCAGTTGTTTAGAGAGTATACCATTGACCTGGTAGATCAGTTGTTTAGAGAGTATTCTATTGACCAGGTAGATTAGTTGTTTAGAGAGTATTCCATTGACCAGGTATATTAGTTGTTTAGAGAGTAAGACATTGACAAGGTAGATCAGTTGTTTAGAGAGTATTCCATTGACCAGGTAGATCACAGGTAGATCAGT
>JAUMHH010034481.1:0-10214 GCA_032359455.1 Chlamys rubida
GGTTTGTGTGAGAAAATTACGTCGTTTTCTCAAAAACTGATGACGTTTCTCTCACAAACCAATGACGTAACAATCAACACCTGCTCTCAAGAGAGATAACTCTGCAATACGAAAAAACGGAATATATTTACATGCAGTTAGGGATACAGTGTTTCGTCTTCTCTCTAAAACTAAGATTAAACCTCAATCATTAAAACCTTTTATCCCGCGAAGAAAAAAATCCCACGGCATCGTTTTTACTTTAGATACTTCTATGTAAGGTACGGAACACTCACTGTAAGAGACAGGTGGAATGTCTTTGACCTCTGTATGGATTGTAGCCAGCAATATAATCAATAACGGAGAGGCATTGTAAGGACAGCCGTTACTAAGATAAGAAGTTATGTTTGTTTGACAATGATAATAAATACTATTGTGATCAAAGGCAAAATCGGGAAACCATTTATTTACCTAACGAAGTCTGGCCTTTCGGAACACTTCCGATTCAAGACGTGTTCGACACTTCCGGTATTGGAAGACCGGATGGTAAATTGTAATATTCCCTGTTTCTGTTTTCTTTAATATTTTTTTTTTCTATATTTTAATTCAAATAGCCTGATAGGTCCCTCTATCTATAACTTGTTTTACAGTGGCAGCGTTCGTATACGGGGACTTTAACAATGCTTCACATACTGATTACTGAAGGAACGGCAACTATATTTAGTATGTAATATACGGAAATTTCGGCTACTAAACAAAGATTTTACGAAGAGACAGCATTACATGCAAATTGGGGAGAAAAAAAAGGGTAATTCACGATAAAAATCAATACCTCCCTACAACAAAACATTAATATATTAATATACACAATCCCATAGCCGAGTTCACATTTGCACATCCAGAACTTTTCAAGAGAGATGAGGGATACGACTCAAGTAGACATAGCCGGGGAGTTGAAAAGATACATGAAAAGACTCCACAATTATGTTTCAAAAGGATCGATCTCTAGAAACTCCACCACAGTACCGGTGTGGATCATTTTGAAATAGTAACTGACTTAGCTTTGATGGAAATTTCTTTATTTAAATCTTAAGAAAAATTACGAAAAATGAAAGAAATAAGATGAAAAACATGGCAGTTGTCATTAAACGGGTTATTTATAGTATTTGCTGAATCAGGTAAAAACAAGTTGTATCTACAGCACGTGCTTTCCTCGTCTGTCATTTTTTGTACAATTGACATAAAATCAATAGGTAGCAATGATGTCAATCCCTAGATAATACGCGTTGATTTATGATAAAACCGATACGGACCTGTTCATTTCCACACAGTGTAGCCATATATACTATCGTGATTGGTATATAACGTCTTATCGATTTAGAATGCCAGTTTGATTTCCAATTATTCATTTGGCACATTGTGCACCTCTATGTGTATTCACTCCTGTACATGTACAGTGCAGATATCTACAACCTGCCTCGCCAATTAAATAATTGGTCGTTAGAGCATAAAATAGGAAAATCATTTCAGAATCAGTCAGCCTTAATCAATCATGGACTTCTCATTGGGCTAACAGTGCCGTACTCACCCCGATATATTTCGCTTGTGCCATGGCGAATGTGTCCAGGCCCTGGGTAAGATAATCCCGACCCTCAGGCGTACGTAGGCCCCTCCATGGTGTGTCCCTGGTGGGTCTGTCCCGATCTCCTTATACCCTGTCCCACTCTTCCGTATGAATCGGTCCCCACGACTTCCGCTCCGACTCAGATCGATATCCTAGTTACATATAAATATCAACACTACAGCTGTTGCTGTGCAGGCACAGGTACGCACGCCTCTATCTCATCTGAACAGGTGTAAATAGTGGTCACGATTATATTAGATATGTCAATAACATTTTCTCAGATTTGTATACGACTTATTAACGGTTTCCTCTTTCTTAATATAGAAATTTCAATATACACCCTCCCCCCCCCTCTCTCTCTCTCTCCCTCTCTCCCTCTCTCCCTCTCTCTCTCACCCCCCCGCCCCCCTCTCTCTCTCATTCTCTCATTTATATATATATATTCTTATTACATGCTATAGCAGAAAAATATTAAACTCTAAAGGAGATAAATTGCCATATGTATTTGAATTCATAAACGATGTTATCTTCCTTTCGGAATAAAACCTCACCCTACGTAATTCTGCTCTCACATGTGTTGATTTGGGTTATTGAAACACGTACAATCGTCTATATGTATGTCAAAGTCCTTACTTGATTAAATATAATAAACGTATTTGTTACGTTGAAACATGTATATTATAGGCAAGTTATTGCTACCTGAATTGGTCCGGCAATACCTGAATACATGCTTTGAAAGTCAGGTACGCGTAATTTATATATATATATATATACCTGTACGTAATACGTTGGGGTTTAAATTCCATTAGTTGTTGTGGGTTTAAACTCCAGTGTTCCATGATTCATTCAGAACTCCAACGGTAGCCGGGCTTGGTTTATTAGTTAAATGTCTTACTCCTTTGAGCCAACAGCTCAATAAGTACCCTGGGTGGGTTTTAATCAAGCGGCACACACAGGTATACACGTCTACACAATCCTATCCTATCAGTTTCCCTTACGTCCTGGTAGTTTAATGTCGGAGGTTCGTGCTGGTATCCGAACACAGGTAGCATATATGTGGTATACCTGTACAGTTATATATTGATGTGCTGCGAACCTATATGGGGAGCATACACACCAATCCCTACACACACGTATGTAAATATGTGTTCGTCGTTATGCCGATGTCGTGGTGTCGGACAACAATGCCAGTCCGTCTTAAACCTTTATCAGTCTTGTATAGCATGTCTTTTTCTGCCTAAACGGTAGAGTAGTTTTTACAAACGGTATGTGTCTATAAATCGTGTAAGTTTTATATTTTTCTGTAACTGGGCGAAGTCTCCACCGAAACAACACTACATTCGGATAAGTTTGGCGAATTTCAAATATTCTTACATATGAAACGTTTATCAAATAATTAATATCGGAATTATCATAGTTTTACATTCTACACACATAATGTACGTATTAAACGTGTCGCAACGTTTCAAGACCGGTATTACATATTTCCAAACTGATGTATCTTATTCAAGATAATATTGGAATTGTTTCATGGACACTGTTTTTCTCTGTGCTATTTGTTGCGATATATAATTATTCATTTTTTTCTGTCTCGATAACGGGGCTGATTTACCTCGAAAATTTGAGAATTTCTTTTGCCACACTGTCGCCTTGACATTTTTTCTTGCATACTACATGTTGTAAACTAGTCATAGTATATCCACGGATCGATCATTACACTCGAAGAAAAATTATCGTAAATTTCTTGATATAAAACTAAGAACAGCTACCGTAGGTTAATTAAACACATACGTACAAATGTACTATATGTATGTGATGAGTAACGCTTTGTGTCCATTCAACAGCAAACACTCATTAATGCATTAACAAAGTCCAACATTTAAACCATTGTGATAAATTATGGCGACCCGTAGATAGGTTAACGCGGACTTGTGAAGAGATAGGCGACCGATAAGGAAAGAATTGTGGAGACAATGATCGATACAATAACTGCAGCGATAACAAATCTGACTTCAATGTATACACGCCGAGTGCTAGAACGGTTCATTTTAATAAAAGCCTATTTTTGTGTCAATGAACACATTGACCCGTATAATTGGTTCCCACTCTTGATAAGATTTCTTACAGAGATATCTGCAAATGGACTGACTAACGGTAGATAAATATCAATGGTTTTAATCGTGTGTTAAACTAGTATCTTTTGTCAACCCATCTCGTTGCCATCTGTTGTAGTCGCCAACCCTTCAAGTTGCTCTCTCGAATTTCAAACCAGCCACATAATAATACATGTAATAATATATTGATATGTATTAAATCATATAGAATGATTGTGAGTGAATAAGGGCGGATGCTTTATACAGTTCAACGTCATTACAAATAAACATTTATAATTGTAATCTTTCCGCTTAGTTTTCATTTCCAAAATCATAAACCAACGCTCGTCCTACGGAAGGGTGGGATCATGAACGTAATGTGTTGGGTCGTGGAGTATTGATGAAATTTAATATGTTAGACAAGATAGCTTGCCAGAGATAATTTAAGGATTTTCCCCTTGTTTCCTATGGCATGTACATGGACACTTTGGCGGCAAGGATACAAGGGAAAACATGTGTTTAGCATTATTTAATTTTCCGATTACCGACAAAATAATCTCTAATTTTGCGGATGGTTTTCGGCTGGTTTGCACATTCTCTTCTGTTCAGACCGACACACAATATTTCATGGAATCGATGGAGGGATGTACGCGTTTCAGCTTGGTAAGCTCTGGATGGCGCCATCGTCGGTGATGTTAAGAACTCATCAACCATGAGAGACGAAGAGTAAAGTTAAGAAGAAGAAACCTGCTAAAGAAATACCTTAAAGTTCGTAATTACATCGGAGATATCGGCAATGTACAGGAACATATGGAAGAATAAGAAAAGGCTGTGTTTTTCTGAAATTGGCGAACAAACATATGTCCGGGATGAAGGAAGCAAATATGGGATTTGTTTAACCCTAAGTAATGATGTACAGTGCGTTTCAAAGCTTGCAAGTTTTTTGACAGCTTATAGTTCCAGCACAGTAACGCCATACCATCTTTAATCTTACTCAATAATCATCTTAGCTCATCGTGAAGCGAAACAGAGGTTAAGTCGAATCGCCAGAGTTCATTTGACCTCAGTGCCAAGCAGACTTCACCCGTCTTTTCCCGCCATTTACTGTGTGAAAGGGCACATTTCAAAAACGAGAGAGTACCAGAGACGCAACTTTGAAGGAGGTAACTTGTCAACTTTCCTAGTAAGGGTATAGCTGTAGACTTCGTTGGACTTTTTATTTTATCCTGACAGTGGTGGATTAATATGTAACTTGATGTCGTAGTTTTGCGTTAGGACAGAAAGAGTCACCGCGACATTTCAATATTTTAGTTTTAGCCGGTTTGGAATTCCGTCGGAGATGTAAACTGATCATAGAACCCATTTCACATCGGACATGATAAAGAAAGCAAGTAAAATCATGTTCTTTTGACAGTTGACGACTACTTTATACCATCCGCAATGCATTGGTCGTTTAGATAGGTTCAACATAACGTTGAAGCAGATGATGCGAAAGATGTGTGTAGGACGGCCTAAAGACTTGGACCGATGTCTCAACACTCTACTCCTCTCGTATCGAGAAATACTGCTGGAAAGTCTACCCGACGATAAAATAATCTAAACAACATACCAGTACGTAATGGATTTAAGGGAAAGGATGGGACAGACTTGTCAAGTTGCTATAGAGAAGGTCAGGTCATATTGCCATGATATGGACGACGGTCAGGTTGCTATGGCCAGGGAAAATATAAAAAAGCTGTTTAGGAGGAAGAAAGTCGACAGGGAGGCAAAGTCTAGGAGCAGAATCCAGGTAATCAGGTATGATATTATTACTGAAAGAGGTTACGACCCTTATATCGTGAGTGAGGACGAAGGAAACATTTAAGTGGACAGGAAGAAAATAGTCAGGACTCAATGTATCCAACAAGTAAGGAGGTGTGTGGTGGATGTTGTGTAGATATACATATGTCGGGGAAAAAAACCTTCGAACTTAAAATGTCACTTGGGGTGTGGTGTCAATAATACTATTTCCCTAGGTACATCATAGGGTTGATTGGCTCCGAACTGAGCTGAACTATTTCTTTTGCGGGTCTTCTGTTCAAGTAGACTCCTACGACGTGTAAAAGCACATTTCTGTATTTTATTTCATAGAATAAGAATGATTGTAAATAATTCAGTGATGGTGTTTTGCAAATAAAATCTTATGGCAAATGAACATTTGTACAATCGCAATTGATTCGCTTGTTTGCAATTTGTCTGATATAAGATTTGTAACGTTTTGTCTAATTTGTTCAAACGTAACTAATCAATTAACAAATTAATTTAACTAACCTTTCATAAAATTTTCATTTAAATGTAAATTCTTTCATAATTGTGTTTTCGTACATTCGAGTTGGCGAGAATGTTATTCTGCCAAGTATGAATAGGAAGCTAAAGGGACATAACTCGTGTTTGAGCACTTAGAACAAACTAATTGTTAAAGAAAATTAAATGCGTCAGGGAATGTACCTGTCTTTAATTACATAACTATACACGTACTTTGCCATTCAAGAAACGTCTGAGTCACCAAAACCGCTTTGTAGTGAGTGCATTGATATCAGATTATACAGACCTTCTATTTTTGTGTTAAGTTTAACTGAGCTTATCTTTAAGAATTAGCACAGACATTAGACTCACCACTGTTAAGAACCAACAGAGTTGAAATGAGTGTTTCGAAAATATCAAATGTTTGTACAGTATGAGTAATGAGTAACCCATGAATGAGTAATACATGCATGTATATTGAATGAAGCTAGCGATTTAGGTTTTAAATTTGTACACAGAAACTTTACCTTGCAGCTTACATCTTATTTCAAATAATGCTTTTATACCTTTTTAAAACCATTTTTTTGTTTTGTTTACTAACTACCAGCTCCTCAATGTTTTGTTAACAGAAACTTGGCCAAGGACCATTTTGAATTTACAAAATTGATAAATGAAATATTTCCTGAAGTAAATCATTGTTTTATAAGGTAATGATTTTGTAATAAACTTAATATACAAAATAAAAATCTCGCCATGATATATTTTATATTGTATTATATATTGTACAATCTGTATATATGTCTTGGTTTTTTTTCAGGCAAATGTTGACATTACAGCTAAGTTTTACTTTAGTGAACAGACTTTACGTTTCTGAAGTCTGCAAAATATATAACAAGTGTCGGGAATCGACTGTTTTACTCTTTTACTCGTGAAATGATAAGGTACAGTTATTCACTAGTAAAGCTATTTCTATTCTTAGACAGTGTAACGCTAAAACAATGTTTTCAGTCGTGTGTTTTGAAAGGCTATTATATTTTTAAGCTGTTAGTCTGCAAGTTATCAGTCGTGTTCCCTGACGAGTCCTCGGATGGTGAGTCAGACGATAGTAAAGAGTGTAGTTGACTCGGGCTCCCCTTGGTGGTATCCCCGTTGATGACATCCTGCATGGCTTTGCCTTTCGTTTCCGGTATGAAGATCGTGCATACCGCGGAGATAAAAAGTAGTCCCCCACATAAAAAGTATAATGATCCGGGATGGTGGTGATTCTAGAAATAATAGAATGTACTTTCAGCAGATATAAATAAAATACAATGTACAGCGAAAAACTGGACAAAAGTGCAAATGACCGTAAGTGTCATCTTCGCCATAGATATCACCGCTACCGTCGTCATCAGTATTATCGATTTTAAACGCATATCCGTTCATACAATCATACATATCTCGTCATTCTTGACACATCCCGACAACCAAGGACATTGCCAACTACTTAGTAATCTGTAACACAGTTTCTATGGGAATAAATCATGATAATAAACAAATAGATGTTTCTGTTGGACGATTTCATTGATGCCTGACTGTTGAACAGTCACGTGACGTACTTACTAGGTAAACAGCTTGCGGTGCCACCATTCCACCAACTCTACTGATAGAACACTGCAATCCGAACCCGATGTTTCTGGGAATATAAACAGAACATTTTGATAACGTTTTCCTGCTTCCGCACACACACACACATTTTTTTGATATCTTTTAACAAAATAGCAAAATGTCCTCAATCCTAAAAGATAACATATTTCTATAAAATGCTGATATCGCAAGTAAGGAACAATCAGCGAACTTTCTAAAAGAAAGTCAACCAATTTTGTTTCAATTACTTACCAATTGGGTAAAATTTACAGACAAATAGAGCTTAAATAATTATTTATCACATACAAATAAACGTCTGAATCGCTTTTGTTTGAAACTATAAGGAATACTAGTAGTACATAGGATACCGTCGACGTCCGTTCAACACAGGTTTCTTTGTGAAGAGAAAAGATCTTAGGAAAGCTCCTTCGTGTTTCTGTGCTTGTAATGAAAATTAAGAAGACTCTCTATTCTACCTAGTCCTACCTGACCACTGTAGGATAGTTCTCAGTGGTCAGCAACATGAGGGCTGACCACGCAGCAGCAA
Source organism: Chlamys rubida (assembly GCA_032359455.1). Lineage (NCBI taxonomy): Eukaryota > Metazoa > Mollusca > Bivalvia > Pectinida > Pectinidae > Chlamys > Chlamys rubida. The sequence continues at coordinate 8,153 of JAUMHH010034481.1, forward strand.
CGCCAAGTTTGGCTGCAAGCGCGAAACCGCTCATCAGCTGATGTTTCATTTCCAAATCTGAAACACAGTGCATACATACTGGTGTTATTTTAAGCAATTTCCACAGTAAACACGGTATTCTGTGTCGGTCATTCGGTTCTTAACGTTTCTCACGTTGTTGCAGGTTTTGAGAACACCTCTAAAATTACCAAATTCTTTAGATTAAGTTTCTTTTTCTATTTAACAAGACATTTAAAGTCTTTGCTTCTTTGAATATGACAATAGAGAAAGAAAACATTTGAAAAATGTTTTTTGTGTTACGCTGTTTTATCAGAGCAGACTTTAATAATGTACACAACATTTCGTTTTATATATCAATCCTAACATTTATATCAGTTTATATATAGTGTTTATAACTAACAGGATCATGTCTGCGATATTTTTAATCAATACATAATTTTCCTTATATTGTGTATTTACGACTGAAATTACTTTATACATAAGTATGTGATATTTGCATCACAATGCTAAACACTAAAACGATTCACTCATACATATACCTGTGATTTGTGTTACGGCAACCACCATCGATGAAATGCTTGAAATTATGAAAAACCCCAGAGCTGTGGGCTTCCTTCCGATTCTAAAACACAAGTATTAACTATGTTAATGAAAACATCTCTCTTATTTCAACACCAGATATGCAGAAAACGAGGTAATGACTGACAACTTATAGCATATAATTTTGTGTTTCAATCTGGAAGTAAAACAGACAAATCTCAATCAAAGGAGTAGGCTTTTTAAATATATGTAGGCTGAAAAGTTTCAATTTTTTGTCTTAGGCTAAGAATTGTGCACCTTGGGTCAATAATATACTTGTTCATTGTCTAAAACCTCAGGAGGATTTTTCTTTAAGTCGGCATTAGATCCGCGCTATCACAAGGACGCAAGCACACCAACATACCCTGTCTCCGCAAGCACGCATACACTAGACACATGGAGGCACGTCCTTATATGACCTTAGCTGTTAAAAGGACGTTAAACAAAATTAAACCAAACCAAACCCTTGGGGAACAACAGCAACAACATAACAATAAGTCCCTGAAACTGTCCCGACGGTCGCAATGAAACATCAGGTTAAGATCGCAATGCCAGACAATTCGTACAATATCTAAATTTCGACTAATCAGAATCAAGGAAATTGCGGCCATTTTGTCCAATTGGAAAACATAAGCTGTAAAAGTGTTTGCACACCTATGGTCAAGAATATACGAGTACATTGGCTAACACCTGAAGAGGGTTTTTTTCCTCAGGGGACAACAGCAACAACAATACGTTCTCGTTGTAATGGGGACCTTTACAGAGGCTCCCAAAACAGCCCACATAGTCGTAATGATATATATGATAAAGATTTCAACACCATAGTAAAATTAAATACAAAATTGGAGCAAATAAGACGAAATCAGAATCAAACACAATCAGAATCCAGGAAATTGCGGCCCTTTTTTCCATTTAGAAAAGAGAAGCTGTAGCAGTAACCATTACTAATTTGTACAAAATCGATTAATATCTAAATTTCGACCAGTAAGAAGTCGATAAGTGGCTGTCATTTTGTTCAATGACTTAACAGAAGTCTCTTTAAAGAATGCAGTATCATACAAACAACGATCAATACCTGATCATCGTCCAATCAGAAGGCAGTTTAAAGTGCCCAATTTGTCGAAATTTTGTAAACTTTTTTCAAACTAAGAGAGTGTCACTTCGCTACAGTCTATGAAATATAACAAACGTTATAGCCAAATATGTCCGATCGGAAAATAGATAGTGTTACGCACATCTACACTTGCCTACAAACATTTCAGTCAATTTTCAATAGTACCCCTAAATTTCTCTCTTAAGAAACCTCCAGACACCAATTTAGCAAATGAAAAATGAGAAGAAGAGAGAATAATGATAAGAAACGCAGCAACAAAAAAGACGACAACAATAAGTTAGCGCGTGCAGCATCTCTATACCCTGGGGTTATACAGAGAAATTTAAACATGGTAAATGGTGGAATTGATCATATCTTAATCGAACTTAC
>JAUMHH010034492.1:0-10214 GCA_032359455.1 Chlamys rubida
ATTGTGGCCTCATCCCATACCCTATCACTACAGTAGCCATTCTGACTGTAGCCCTACAGCCACATTGTGGCCTCATCCCATACCCTATCACTACAGTAGCCATTCTGACTGTAGCCCTACAGCCACATTGTGGCCTCATCTCATACCCTATCACTACTTTAGCCATTCTGACTGTAGCTCTACAGCCACATTGTGGCCTCATCCCATACCCTATCACTACAGTTGCTTGATTTTATTTGTTTGCACATCTTAGGTCAGAATTGGCAGATTCTTTTGTGCAGAAATCCGGTCCAGTATATACAGAGTTATGGCCCTTTGTTAATTTTGGATACAGAAGTTTGTCCTTGGGTCCATACCCATGAAACTCACATCATGCTCAAACTCAGATACTGTGCTCATCCATAATTTCTTGTTTCAATTATAAATCAATGGAAAATCACATGCAGTCAGTGATTTGGAAGAAATTTGAAGTGACTGTAAGCCAAATACTGTTTAAAATGTTTACAGTTGACTTCAGACTGTTCTTCATAATATAAGCGAGTTATCAGAAAGTTGGTTTGAGTACAGAACCCTTGCTTGAGCATGAGATTGGTTTCATGAATACGGCCCGGATGTGGAGGAACTATGGATAATTATCAATGCTGTTTGTCTTGTTACTGAGTTGTCCATCTTTTCTTTTCTACCGACTTTTTTCGAATGGTCTGTTATTGTATTAGAACGTATGGAGTCGGGTGTAAGCGGTTAACCTATTAATGTTATTGTATTAGAACGTATGGAGTCCGGTGTAAGGGGTTAACCTATGAATGCTTGCCAATCTGAAATCAGATAGACACTTGATGGACATTTTATTACATCTTTTTTAAAATGAAAGTAAGATTAATATCAGCAGTAGAATGCAATAAACTTATTCAGCATTCTTGAAATAGGGAAATATTGTAAAGAATTTCGGTTGGATATTTTGATACTTCGTAGACAGGTGCTAGTAAACAAGTTTCCTTACATACGTGTTTGTGTACCTAAGTAGATATCATGTTGTAGGGAGAAACAGGAAAGAATTTCAGGTAGGAGTCATGTGTCAGGTGGAACCACACAGGGCTGACTCCCCCTAGTACGTAACAATAACAGATCATGTAGATAGATTACAGGTTAATTCAGTAAAACATAGCATGAGTTTAGAAAGGTACTATCCTCGAAGTTCCAGGAGTTACGCTCACGTACATTCTCTGCACCCCAGGAATATGTCTGACAAAAACGAAGGCTCCTCGTGGATGGTACAAGTAGTGTAGCATGATCCCATGTACGTCAAAAGAATTGTGCAGTAGGATTACGGCAATTTTGACACGCTTGGAAGTCAGGTATCGCTCCTTTGTAAGGTACAAATGTATCGCATGAAACCAATCAAATGGCTAACCACAGGTCTTCAATTTTGTCATGGCTTATTCCAGGGGTGAAGAGAGCTGAGTAAGCGTAGCCCCTAGAATTTCGAGGACAGAAAGGTACATGTATAAACAACACTATGCATGTTCTACCAGGATAACACAGTTAAGTTACAGACTTACACACATAGTAAATGTGTTGCAGATATTCGTCCAGTCCTGTCCTGATGACTAGTTCTATGTATCTTATTATTTATTTGATCTTTCTAAGAATTTTAAGGATTTGATCTTACATACCAAGGAACATGAATTTGAAAAGGGCAGGAGATGTTAGTAGTTCATTGTTAGCAAATTATAAGGAGTTCTTGTATACTGTTTGAAATCTGTTTGTAAGAACCTTACTATTTCTGGACACTCCTTGATCTCAAACGAAAGTTCCACAAATTCATCTTTTTCCACCTATCCATGGATCTGGTAATTTTTAAAATTCTGAAAAAATTTGGCTGGAGGAAATATAATTGAGCCTTGCCGTAACTAAAAATTTGGAGCTTTTTGGACCAACAGTATACTTATATTTACGCTTATTGCTTACAAACTTTCCTTTATTAATGCCATCACAGCTACCTCATGTGTTGATGAAGCTGATTATGATTCAAATGTCAAGGTCGTTTCAAAATGAATGTTTATAATATACTTTACGATAGTGTCAACGTGTTAATGGTGGCGAAACGTTAGTGTTAAAACCTTCTCACCGGCTTGTGTCACGCTGTTCACCAGTTACAGGCAGATAACACTATAATTGGTGGTGGAGTAGTTAAGATAGGTGACACAGCGGGCCGTTTGGACACGTTTCCTTTCTGTCTAGACGCACCAACAGATCACAGTGTAACTTACCTCTCTAAGCTTTTGTCACACACTTCATTTAAGGGAAACTGTACCACGACTTATCAAAAGTCTCGCAGAGAAGAAAAGAAATGGAACAGTTATAAGATCCCACATAAAATAGAAAAAATGTGTATTATATAATAAATTTTGTACGAGTTCTGTACTCAGCTGTGTTTTATAATAAACCTAACAATCGGTTCCTTTCTCAGCTGTGTTTTATAATAAACCTAACAATCGTTTCCTTGCTCAGCTGTGTTTCATCAGGTTAGCTATCCAGTACTCGGAGATGTTGGGACGCCTTCCTAGTTAGTCGTGTCAGTAATGCAATCACGACGTTCATTTGTGTAATCGGAAGTGGGCCGTCTTTCACGTTTAGTCAGTTATTCCATGTAATTGAAATAATTCCTACATGCGATAAACTACTGAGAGGCTGCGATGTAACATTGTAGTTGTTCCGCGGCGCTAGGACAACAGAACATGCTTTGTGTTTCCTGGTTATTACCTTAAGTATCTGGTAGATTGCTAAATCATCTTATCCTTCTACCTGTATCTGTTCCGACTTCTGGTTTTACATCTCCTCCATGATGTTTTCATTTTAAAACAATAAATACATCTAAACTGCACACATAGTTGTGTATGTTACTGTCGGTGTACGGTAAACTTCATGCCGTGTACAAATCGGCTCCATGTTGTAATGTGTTAAGAACGCATTATCTCTGTATAATCTTCATTGTGGTATGTTTGAATTAGTGATCATGCTAAGGTGCAAGTTAATAAAAATTTTAGCAGAATTTTGTGAAAAAAGTTTTTGTAAGTATAAAGTACAGATACACATTCATGTATTATATATATCTGTGACTAAAGTTCCAAAACCAGACACGAAAAGTTCCTTTTTTTAAAGAAATGGTTACTTACAGGTATATCACTATGTATTTGATAATTTGTCTGTTATCTATAATCTGACAAGTTTTCTAGAAACATTTTGTCAAGTTGACCATAAATGTAAAATTACAGTCTACATGGCCTTTGCTACATGTCTTAAGCTTTGGGCTTTTGTTCATCTCAGTTCCAAGACCTTGACCCCTAGATGACCTTGGATATGGTTTCTTTCTTGTTTTGTGTATATCTCATTTGATCTAAAATATGTTTAAAGGAAGGGAAATTAAGTAATGAGTACTTCTTTTCCAAGATTTTGAGAAAAAGATTTTTTTATCTCGTCATGTATTTGAGAAATTGAAGATTTATTTTTACCAAAGTCTTTTTAATTGAGTATTTTAAGTAGTGGTAATATGGGGTATATAACATCAATGAGCTGTTCGTTCCTGTTGAACTATAAAATCTTGTACCAGATGTATGTGAAATTCTGTTTACCATTTCAACATTTTTTGACCGACAAAACTATGCTGATGTAAGCATTAGTTGTAATGTTTTTGGTAAGGCTTGTAAGCTGGGCCAGCGTGATAAAGGTTTGTGGCTATTACTGACAATCTTCTGTTTTATGTTAGCTGACTGCAGTTGATAAGTATTTATTATGATGTATTAAAATGTTCTGTGATTTTGTAAATTTTTATTATTACTAATATTATTAACTATCAATAATAATTTACTTTTATCCAGATTTTTCCTCGATCAATCCCTAGCTCCATATATCGCCCTGCATCTCGGCACCGGACACTGCCCCTCTTTCTCTTCTTTTATGTATAATTACCTCCTGTCCCCTACCTCTCCCCGCCCCTCCACTCCTTTCCCTATCTACCCATTCTCCCTATCTCTCTCCCCATCTGCTTATCCTTTCGTCTCTTCTTCTAAGCTGTCAATTCCAAACAAATAAACAAACAATCCATCTCCACCCAAAATTCATCTTTTCCAATTCGTCTCTCCATTCCCAAACCAACCATTTCCCCTTTCTATTCTATCTCTGTCTTTCTGTCCCCTTCCGTTGTGGTTCCCTGTTTTCCCTTCTAAATCAACAAAGCAATATTTCAGTGATAATCTGTTTTATCTCCTGACCAATTACATCTAGGCCTAATGGAAACACCAGAAAGAATAATGTTACATATCCAGGATTGTTTTTAGAGGAATCAAAAACTACATTTCTTTCATGTCTAGCCAGACGAAAATTGCAAAAAGGCATATGGTGTGTTTGAACATGATTTACAATTTAGGGAACCTGTTAAGTGTTTCTTCAAGTATGGAGGTTAACAGTTTCTGCAGTATTAATTTTTAGAATATAATATTTCCAAAGAAATTTTAAAAAATCATGCTCAAGAGCCAAGTGGTTCATCAAATTGGATCTAATGTATGTCAGGTTACTGCAGCGGTAATTACTTCTTGTAGCTAATTTGACAAAAACTATCTAATGAGACCGTCATCTAATGGCTGGCTCTGATCGTACTTATTGTATAATCACTTAGTTATATAGTAATGTATGGAAGAAAGCAAATTCTGAAGATAAGTTAAGAGCCAATTTAATATAGTTTGTGGTGGAAGTTAATAAATAGCCAGAGTGTCATTAATGAAGAGTATGGGGTGCCAGTAGAAAGGTTAACAAAATAGGAGAATTGAAAGTCATTTTAGGTGTAATTTGTGCGGAAAGTCGATATTGTTATTTAGGAGAGTTGATAGCTAATTTAAGTGTAACTTGTGATGAAAGTCTATAGCCAATTTTAGTGTACCGTAAAAACCCATGTAATGTGCACACATATGTAATGTGCGCAGGTACTTTTTGAGGCCGAAAATCGGGAAAAAAGCTTCTACTCATGTATTTTGCGCACCCAAAAAATCTGAAAAAATATGATGTTCATACTCCGAAAATCGATCTCTGAATATTTTTTTTTTAAATATATTTCTTATGATTTTTTGTCATTGATGTAAAATAGGTTTATAGGAGCTTTACAAGCAGGAATGGGATTTTTATCTAATTGGGATTATGGAGCATCCCTGGGCAAAGGGAATTCAACTTGGTGTAAATAAATAATATGCCTCGATCACTTTTGGGTGCATGCAGTGGGATGCTGAATAATCCTTTTAATATTTATTACTGTAAATAATGTTGAAAGACTACTTACAAAATAGGTAATCTAACCTTACAACGAACATCCAATATCATGATCTCAAGTCAGTGGAAAATTTTCAAACAAACAACAAGATCTTGATTTATCTGAATTGAGATATTATGCATATTAGCACTATACACAGGCAGACCAGCTAATCTGATGTGCGTACCTAGTTGGAAAATGCAGCATTACTCCACTTCTTTCAGGGTGTGGAAGTTTTAGTGGCGTGGGACCTGTGAGTATTTGGTACAAGGGTTATCCCCCCTGACTCGATTCAAAGCGCAGTCGCAATGCGGCATCTTTGAAATATTTCCGGTTGTCTGCAAGTGTGTTTTGTGCGCCGTTTCCATCAAGATACGTCTCGTAAGTACTTAAATCAGATTGGTATGGGGTATATACTCTGCGTACGTTGGGAAGACAATGACATATTTGCATTAGTTTGGTTAAACAAATAACTGATCTCGTAATTCATTTGTAAACACTGTATTTTATGATGGTGACAAGTCGGTGCACGACCGCAACAATCGCTACTGTCAAAACATTACCTGAGGCAGACGTGAGAGTTCAGAAATAATTACACCGTGTATTGGCAGACCATTACATGTTTCTGACTCTTCTTATATTCACAACAAGACGATGAATTAAACTGACATTGTTGATAAATATGTTGTTGTCTCGGTTATCTAGTGGTGTCATAGGCCTACCTAAGTACCTGTATTGTGGAAAATCATGAAATATGGAATCAATATTGCTTGGTGCTATTGACAAATTGCCGTACAAATTGCAGGCTCAATTATTCATGGCTAGGGTCGATAATGCATACTCTTTGGCTTTTCGATGGGTTATTGATTTAAGTTTGTCCTTTTTTGTGTGCGTATCAAGCTTTATAAGATGATACATGTAATACTCAAGTTGTGTTTCAGAATACTGTATGCATTTATGCACAGACATGTGCACCTAACGCTTCAATATCCTATATGAGTATTTTTTAGTGAAAGGTGCACAAAGTAGTATAAGTGCTTGGGGATTTTTTGTCAGTTGCTGAATATAGGTCTCATTCCTAATTGCAAAACCTTTACATTGCCAAAAGTATGGATTTTGACGTCTTTTGAGTTGATCTTAGGAATAGGTTAGCAAATACATTGATTGAAATTGTTCAATTTTTAGGGTCCAAAATTGAGAGTCTTCTTCAAAAAGAAGGAGAGTTCGCAAGTATTTCATCATGATTGATCACTTGGTTAATGGTTAGTGTTGATTTCATAAATGGACTTGCAAAAATAATATCAACCAACCTTTATTTATATAACAGAGCTGACAGCAGAGGAAATGTAAACATTCCTATAGTCAGATAAAGTCTGTGTATCTGTGTATAAGCATGTTATTAGTCTGAATGTTGAAGTTTGCAGAGGTGTAATTATAAGTTAAGAATTAGCAGAACATGCATGGTGAATAGCAAGCAGAGATTGCTCACAACCATATTATGACTTGATGTTTCATAATCACCTATATATGAAAACTTATTTATTTTGAAAATGTATGTACATCTACAGTACTCGGTGATTTAACAGGGTTAGACACTAACTGTTTTTGCTTGGTAGCCCACAGGACTAGTTGAATAGATTATTTACTAGTCCTTCGTCAATGTTACTATTCCAAGATTTCCTTATGGAAACATCGTGATCTACCGCACGAAACATCAAAAGTAATCGACTGTAGTATAGGGGACTTACAACTACTGCCATAAAATGTTGTAAAGGTTTTGGGAAAATTATGACAATTACAGTGATTTTGATCGGGCCAATTTTTAGGCCTTTTGCCTACCTGTTGAGCAAAATGTCCTAAAAGAATTTTGAAAAATTCCTTCATATCCTTACCAAATGTCCTAACAAAATTTTGTAAAACCATAAATTTGTCCTAACCAATTTAATGGCTTGCAAAATCACTGAATTATCATGCAATATATCTTATTTCAAGCAGTTTTCTAAATTTAAAAAAAGGAATATTCTTATTTTATAATTAAATTGTTCACAAGTCCAAAGGACCAGTTAGGTTAGGTGATTCACTAGTCCGTGCTGAGATCTACTAGTCCAGGACTAGCGGACTAGTGTTAGTGTCGACCCCTGGATTAATAAATTCGATCACCTCAGTACAATCATACCCTAAAATAAATGTACACAAAAGTGCATTGTATGCTTGTAATCAACATCTTACTTTGTATTCCAATGAAGATGATTTAAAATCAGTTGAATAGGCCCACCAATAAGGTTAACTATTATGTGCAATTTATTATGACCTTCCAAAATTAAATCCAATTGATTTATCAATTTTTTTCAGTTACATACCCTTCAAACTGAATTAAACTTAAATAAGAGGAGCTCACCATACTTTTGTTTACTTACATTTCACTTACTGATAATGTTACTGCATGACTATATGGAAGGAAAATGTTGGAATAACTCGGTGAACTTACATGTAAACTTAATCTCTGTGTATTGACATAGAGGATTATTTTACTGTTTGTTAAACATGAAATATTTCTGCGTTGACACCTCTGTCTTTGATTTTATCACTTAAAGATGCTAAGTAAATAGACTTGTCTTCATTACAAGGGGAAACTCAAGTGGTCACTGGAGAACAGTTGCTCTGATATTCTTGTCAGTTCAATGAAACGGAATTTGACCAGTACTAGTTAAGAGAAAAACATCACATACTTGACAACTCTCCCTAATGCTATTAAGGAGGGAGACTCCCAATTATGGACTCTTAATATTTAACATTTCCAATCAAAGAATTTGCAAAATATTCCTTTTTTCTAAGATTTCATCTGAAAGAACGACTGAAAATATGCCATTTTAAAGTGTTAGAACATGTGGAATCATCCCTATGAAAATTTTAAAAGTTTGGCAAGTGCGACATGCTTTTGGTTCCAGTGATTCTACAGTATAGAACTTTTAGTCCTGGACTTGCCTTGTTTTAGCTTGAACCTGACCATCTTGAAATATTGCATTACCATGTTACTTGTTATGGCACAGTTATGGTATTCAAGATATTGGTATATATTATTAACAAAATTCTTTGCTGAAGTTGGAGCTTGTCAAAAAAGAATTGCAAATGTGAGTCTAATCAGTACCGTATGTTGAAACCATCACCATGCAACTTGTACTTAACAATGTAGCATTATAATTTTCAAGTTTAATAATTCTCAAACAAAAGTCAAATTGATGTTTCCTTTAGAACTTGGTTGGTTCTAAGATTAAACTTTATGTCCATAATAAAAGTAATATGCCAGTTTTCTAAGTGCATGGTGGGAGGCCTGGTGATACTTTAGGAAATGACAGTTGTTACCGGATCAGCGTTGTGTCCCCACTTGTTCCAAGTTATGCCATTAGGTTACGTAAATATATGTGCATATTTCATGCTGTTGAAAAGTTCACGAAAATGGCTTTACTTTTCTCCCTTTCAGACATTATTGAAGTAATTGGCAGTTCACTTCATAAATATTCATACAAAATTTAGCAAATAGGCTTGATGGATTAAAGAATAAAAGTGAAAAATTCAAACCGGATGTTTTTAAAGTAAACGGGAAATGTAAATGGTATTTGGGGAAAATATCGCCAGTCTTGAAAGCATATACGATAAAATGTTTTATTGGTTTGAATTGAAGCAAGCTCGTAAAGTTAGGTTCAACTTTTTGTACCAGTCTGTCCAAGATACAGGTTGTAAAATAGCTATCAAGGTGTTCAGGTAGAGCAGTAGAGCTTAGAGTGCCCCAATAAACTCATAATATTAGGTGATAAGTTTTAGGAGGTTTTTGGAGCTAGCACGAGTTTTGTATGACAGCACGCACTGGTCATAATTTTAAGACAGAAAGACATTTACATTGACTTTCGTCAAAAAGATAAGTCAGTGCCGGTCTGTTGTTGGGTCTATTAGGCTATCTGAGATTACTTTCATCTGGAGGATTTAGCATCCAGGTGTAAAAGGCTTGGCCTAGATTTACTTAAGATTTATTTGCTTGGCTACATTATCTATACTACATTTCAGTTAATCAGAATCAACATTTCTCATCGCGACCGAGGTGATACAAAATCATTCACAAAAATGCTTGTTATAAATTAAAGGCAGGACTGTGAGTGGTTCTGTTTTCGTGTACATGACAGGTATATATGAAACAAAATGTACCCTAAACTTTAAAATATTACTGTATACTGTAATAAAATATGTGTAAATACATTTTTGATATGCTGCCATAACTTGTCCGTCTGATAACATATATAACCTTTCGACCCTAACATTATCCTCCAGATTTCGACTGAAAGCGGAATCTGATATAAAATTTGCTGTGTATGTGATGGGATAAACTAAGGCATGTCGTAAAATGACAATGCTGTGTAAATTCTATGCTAGTAATGGCCCTTTTCTTTAATATTCCTCCAGAACATTTGAACTTTATCAACTTCATTAAAACAAAGTTTGGACAGGAAGGCCAGTGAAGAAATATTTATTTTCTGCTTTTAGTATATCTTAACAAATAATTCAATTTTCCTGAGTAATTAAGTGCTAATGTAGTTTTTTCTTGTAAAAGTTTAATATATAACGATAAATTTTGTTAAGTAATATCTTATAATTTTCGCTGCAGTTTAAGTTTTGCCTTTTTTCCATAATGAGGGTGAATTTACATGTAACATAATATAGTAATTAGATGTGAAGGGTGAATTTAATATTGGGCGAAAACGGATTTTACCTTCAAAGGGTGAAAATTTCCCAGTATACAGTATATATACTATTAATTAAATAAATGGATTAGTCTTCAGATTGTATTTAAGGTAATAGGAGTGTATTGATAAACGGAAATAGGAAGTACATCCCTAGTTGAAAAACCAATGTAGGGAGACAG
>JAUMHH010034514.1:0-10213 GCA_032359455.1 Chlamys rubida
AAACGAATCGAAACAAATAATGAATACAACGTACAAAAATACAAATGGTAAGTGGACGCTATCCGGTGTTTTAAAACGTATCTCTATTTAATATAAGTTTCTCCTGATTTAGTAGCAGAAACGTATGCTTTTGTATACAACTTCATCGGGGATAGAGAAAAGAATGCACCTACTGTTACCCACTGCGACTAATGTGGAAACCCATGCAGAATTGGGGATTTGTTTTTTTGACCTCTCCTTGGGGATAAAAATCGACCAAAATAAATCTGTTGCACTCATTGCGATATTTGGTATCTTTATAATTCCTTCTACTTTAAACTACCTTTCATTTCCTAGTGCCTTGCTTGGTAACAGCTTAACTTGCGGCTTTAATGTTGAACGTTCGCTCAGGTGAGGAAGGCAATGGGTTCTGTCTCCAGGCCGGGATATACCAAAGTCCTTAAAATGGTAGTTGGTTCACCCGTTGTCAGTAGAATGTGACTGGGTGGAACGCTATGCTGGGTGCCTTCGCTATGGCATTTCAGTGCGATAGCACGTGTATTTGGCATCAAATTCTCACTATCACACGGACGCAAGTACAACATACCCTTTCTCCGGCACACACACACACATGCACGCATACTTAACAGTTTAAAAATCCAATCATTCCTGTTGTTCAAGCAAAATAGTTTTTTTTAAATAAAAGGGGCAATTTCCAGCTATGTTTAAATTACATATGAGCCTGCCCTCATAATTTTTGTTTCAGAAGTGCTACGAGATTTAGCAGATACTTAGGAAAGAACATTTTCTTTCGTGTAGTGCTTTACTAATTTATTTATCATCCAGAATGGGAGTTTTATCGAACATTTTGTGAAAATTTTAATGTAAAATATAGGATTCATTATTTTTATTATTCTTGTATACCAAACATTTTCATAGTATGAAGTAGTGTTGTTATTTCAAATATGTATGCAAAATACAAAGTACCCTGTGTACCAAAAACGGCGAGGGCATAAGATACCTCCCTGACGTCCACCAAAAAGCAATGCACCTGCTTGCACGTAATTGCTAATGAAATTCGTTTCAAGCCTACAATAAACCTTTCAGTGCATGTTAGGTCACAATAAATTCCAAATTTAAATTCGCTTCATCACTTGGCGTGATTGATAAAAGTTTTTGGTAACAATCAATTTAAAGATCAAATATAATAAATATCCTGGTCTCTTTTTAAAATTTCATACTCAATAATATTCATCTCATAATGAAAAGTAAATGTATTTGTGAAGGTCGCCGTCGTAACTTCGCGAAATCTCGTAAATGTAAAGGTACACCAAATGTAAAAAAGTCCATAATATAAATGGCTTTTGGATATACTGACTAAAAGTGGCATAGATTGCTCAAATGAAGAAGTTTGTATTTGTCCGAAGTGCTACATAAGGTATCTGCGAAAAGGAAAATCTGAAACGAAACGTATTGAAGATTAAACTACAAAAAGGTTTTTCTCTCTTAACAATCAGGACCTGTTTTACGGGTCCTTTTCACATTTTTTTTTTTTTTTTTTTTACAATTTTAATTTGAAGGGAAGCAAATCCAAAAATAATGTTCACATACATATTGTGGTGTTCTACGTCATCACGTGTATTTTCATTTCTTATTATTGGCAATGATCTGAACCCTTATACACCGGTTATACTATAAGGAAAAGAATCTTTGATTTCTCAATTATGAAGTAGGTCATCTAAAATAATTGATGACATTTTAGAAGTGTCGTACATCTTATCAAAGAATCAATCAGCTTTCACTCTCATTTTATGGTTCTTGGATGACACTAACTGCAAAGCTTGGACAGGTTGGACAAAGAACCGTTTCTCAAATCCATTCATACTTTGTCACTTTTTTTTTCAACATCAGTATAGACCAAAACTACACAAAATGTTCTTTTACTGTTTTGGGTTATGATGAAAACTGATATCTCTTGTAATTAAGTGTTACGCTCTTTTTGGCAATTTCCCTGCCTGGTATTTCAAACACCTTTCATCATATAGTACCAGCATTGAATACATCTATAGTTCCAGTGTCCTTACCATTTGAGTAGGGAACATATACTTTCACACAATAATTTATTCTCAGGAACATTCTTTGAAGACGAAGTGACTGCCTAATAGATGGTACATATATTTATATTAAAAAAGTGCTGACCATAAGCTGCAAAGAATGTCTTACCGGTGGCCAGACGGAGCGTACTCATTTTAAGAGTATAGCATAGCTGTACCTGATGGCTACATTTTGGACACAGTAGGGCCATTCTCGGGTCAAAATGATGCAAGCATTACAAAAAACATGGAAAATCTCGCATGGTTGGAACAAGACGACAATGTAGTCGTTGCTCGTGGCTTCAGAGATGGCCTGCCAATGTTAGAGGCATCTGGTATTAATTTTAAGTTAGTAGTTCAAGAACCTAGTCCATCTACAATCAAAATGGTTTTGGTATACAAAATACATAAGATATTTTTATTCTAAGATGAACACATTTTTTTGTCTGGAAAATATCATTGCTAGAGATTGCTTCTGGCTGTTGTTTTGTCTGTACATATCTGATAATTAACCAAAGCAAGGGCTTTTTTAGCCCACCATCATCAGATGATGGGCTATTCAAAATCACACTGCGTCCGTGGTCCGTCCGTCATTCCGTTACCGTCCTTAAACAATTCTTTTTAGCGCTATTCCTCAAAAGGTACTGGAGGGATCTTTCACATGAAGGTTCCCAATTATCCCTAGGTATGTATATAAATTTGTGGGACTGATTGATAAACAAAATTGGCTGACAGGCAGCCATCTTGAACTTGAGAGTTTGTTTGCGCTGTTTTTCAGAAAGTTCTGGAGGACCAAGATCCTGAATTTGAGGATGAAAGTTTGATAGCTTTATTTCTCAGAATGTTCAGGAGGGGTCTTTCTCAAATTTCACATGAAGGTTCCCCAAGGTTCCTAGTTCCGCATTTCGAATTTTGGGGATGATTGTGAAAAACAAGATGAATGGCAGGTGGTCGTATTGAGTTTGGGAGTAAAAGGTTTTTAGCCCTATTGCTCAAAAAGTCTTGGAGGGTTCTTTCTCAAATAATTTCAAAAGGGTTCCTCTTATTCTTAGGAATGCACATACATTCTTAGGGGAGGCCGTCCTTAAATGACCATAGCTGTTGATACGACGTTAAACGATACTAAATCAATCCTCTTGTTCTTAGTTATGCATATCAAATCATATCAGCCGGCCATCTTGTTACAGTTCAAGTTTGTTATCGCTATTTCTCAGAATTAACTGGAGGAATGTTTTTCAAATTTGATATGTAGGTCCCCCTTCACTCAGTGGTCCCGAGTAGTGCATGTTAACTTTTGAGGTTGATCAAAAGATTGATTAAAATGGCAGATAGGCAAACTGATCGAACAGATAAGAGAAAAGAAGAGAAAAGATCAAACTGACATATAACTAATGAAGATGGTACTATGGTGGGCGCCAAGATTACTCTGTGATGTTTACTGTAGTATATGATCCCTAGTTTTGGTTGCATCGTAACTGATCCTTCCGTGCATTGTTAGTTTGACAGTAATCTTATTTTGGGGGAAACTCCGGCTTTTTGAGAATTTCAGTTTTACGCTTCTAGGAAAAACCAACCAAGTACTCATTTGAATTTGTATGGGTATTTTTGTTGTGATAAAGTTTAGGTCTACAATTCACCAAAAGAAAATTGAAATCAAAGGAGGGGCGATACCGAATGAAAAGGTAAAATATTTCTATTTACATCTTGCTGGATTTAGTTGCAGACAAGTAAACAGGCATTGGAGAGTTGCAGACCAAGCTTCAAATACAACAGGATGAGATTGAGAAACAAAAGGACGAGAACAAGAAACAAAATGATGAGATTGAGAAACAACAGGATGAGACAAAGGAACATCAGGTAGGCTTGGTTTAAATTTGAGACCTTTGTTTCTTAGTCAAAGGCAAACTAAAATTGTGAATTATTTGGATTTAACCCACCAAGGGCTAGAAGTGGTCAAGTTGGCAAAACATTCTACAGCCTTCTTTATACATTTACCAAGAGTTCTTGAATCAAATACTCTTCATTGGTGTAAAGGTCTTACGGTGGTTTATCAAAATTGTCCATTTCATTACCCCCGAGTCATTTATTCCCCTATCCTGGTGAGGTATTTTGTGTTTTGTTTGTTTTTTGGAGAGGTGGCCATCTTTGTCGCCTTATACGATCTTTCCCCGAACCAGCACGGATTTGGGAGGGGTTACAGTTTACACAAGCTTATATAGAGAAGTAAGAGTTTTGGGTATAGTTTGTTCATTATCAGTGGGATATAATTCAAATTTGGTCAGAATTATCATGTGATTGCATTTTGATTTTAAGGAAATTATTACACTGAATCAAACCTACAGCCTGAGAGGCAGGATCAAAAGTAGTCAAATTGGCAAATCTTTTAACAATTTTCTTCTCCTGACCAAGATTGCCTGGAACGTAATCTTCTCTATTAATGATGAGGTCCTAAGGTGCTTGATCAAAATCGAAATTTTGTTAAACCCAGGTCAAGTTAACTATATTTTATATTTGGAATTCACATTTATGGGTACATTTTGTTTATTTCTAACGGGATATAATTCAAACTTTGGTGGATTTATCGTCATGTGATTTTTATTCGATGGTATGAAAAATATACACTGACTTATCTCCAGGGCCAGTTTGTAAACATTTTATTTAGCTAATGAGCACTTTAAAATAGTTTGTATATCTGACCAGTATCTTAGAAAGAAGTGATCTTACTAAGCGATCCGAAAATCTAGCATAGCCACTCTGAACTTTAAGTTGCAGAGATTTTGTCACTGCTTCTAAAAACAGTTGTAGTTGTTGACTCTTCATAGATGTAACACCTTGCAATACTTCATTTGGTCGTGTATTAAATTTTGTGTTAAACGTTAGCCAAAAATAAGAAGGCTATGATTATGTTCCTTAGCTGGGGTATACCAATTCCTGAACATAGTTGTTATACCCCCGCAACGAAGTTAGGGGGATTATACTGGAATCACCCTGTCTGTCGTCCGCAGTAACTTGTCCGGAAAACTCCATTTTAACTAACAGGCAGATTTTATTGAAACTTCACTAAAATTATCAGTATGTTATGCAGTTGTGCACCGGCATTTTAATTTTAGATTTCAACACCTTGTAAGGGAGTTACCGCCCTTTATGCGAAATAATCTGTCCGGACAACTCCATCTTAACTAACAGGCAGATTTTATTGAAACTTTGGTTGATTGATAAGTAGTTATGCACCGGCATTTTAATATTTGATTTCAACACTTCGTGACATAGTTATGCCCCTTTGTGCTAAAAAGTTGTCCGCACAACTCCTCATTAATTATCAGGTGGATTTCATTGATGATCACTATCTGATGTACTTGGGCATCAACAGTAATTTTGTATATTGATGAAACTTCGCCTATATGTAAAGAGCCAAAATGTCCATTTCAGTAAGTTGACCTTCTGGAGTATATCGTGTCGCCATTCGATAATGACATTTTTTTCATTTCCAGGACAAACTGACAAGTATATATAGTGAACTGGAGAAGGCAAAGACTAATCAAGGTAACGATATTGTATCCATCAACATAACCTATTTGTTTTTGTTTTTAGAAATCCCATTAAGGTTTAATATTATTAACCTAATGTAGGAAACAAGTAAGGAAAAACTATGTTCATTGTTGGGATTTTAATAAAGCTGCATTTTTTTTACACAGGAGTGGTGTACGTTCGATGGGGACGGAAAGACTGCCCTGGAAATGGGACTGAAACAGTCTACTCAGGTAAGCTCTTTATACTCTATAAATACAAGGTATAGATTGATTAACACTGATACTTCGTAAATATTGAAAATGCCTACAGTAGCATTAGACGTTTTACTTCAATGTTCGAAAATTGACAGGAACCTTGAAAAACGCTTCGGTTTACTTTTTAAAGTTCAAGAAATTTAATATAGACAGCTCTTCAATCTTCTCGATCATACTTACAACACCATTATCACTGTTGCTGAGTTCTCTTATTTCCTAATCATAAATTGTGGGAATGGGGGCAAGTTCTTCATTCCTAATTCATCTCTTCTTCACGATGACAACAAAATCTGAAACTGCGATTCCAATAAAATGTCTAGAATAAAAAATGGATGTCGGCAAATGCACAAGGAATGTCGTCTACGGTTTTGATGATTGCAATACATGGACAATCTGCACATCCCCAGTAGCATATCTTAACTAGTATATTCCTAATAGAGAACTTAGTCATCTTTCATTAAGTAATTTCCTCCACGACCGTTTTCCAAAAAGTCAATCTGAAGCTGAGCATTTGCCTTGTTAAAGTTGTAGTTTAAGTTCGCCCCTATGAGGAAGGCTTTGGGTTCTTTCACCCGGCATATACTACACGTATGCAACTCGCACACAGGGGAGGCCGTCCTTAAATGACCATAGTTGTTGATAGGACGTTAAACAATACTAAACCAAACCAAACAAATCGGGGAAAAGAATAGGCCTGCTGTATCCCACTGCATCATCGTAAGAGGCGAATAATGTGACCCCCTGCAGAATCGGGGTTGGCTTCTTTCTACCATATTTAGGAGACATCTGTAATCAGATTGTTTTTAAAAAGTGTACCCTTGTTTATACCACCCATGTAGGTTGGTGATCGAGAAAAGAATACACCTCCTGTTACCCACTGCATTTATTGTAAGAGACGACTAATGTGGGAACCGCTGCAGATTTTGGGACTTGTTTCTGTACCCTATACTTGGGGACACAATAAACAGACCAAAATAAACTGCTGCACCAATTTCAATATATGGGGTATTTATATTTCATTTCCTTACGCCTTGCTTGGCAACACCTCACTTTTGGCTTTAATGTTGAAAGTTCGCCATGATGAGGAAGGCAATGAGTTCTGTCCCCAGGCCGGAACATACCAAAGTCCTAAAAATGTTAGTTGCTTAACGTTCAGCATTTAGGGTAATGGCAATAACTGATTCAAATGGCAAATACACTAGCATACACTGTTTCCGGCACGCATACACAACACGCAATTACCTTGGCTGTAGATAGGACGTAAAACCATGTACAATTAACCAACCAGCGATTAACGTAAAATTTAGATTACAATTGCAATTGGTGTAATTTGAGGTTTGGTTTGGTTTGGTTTAATTTTGTTTAACGTCCTATTAACAGCTAGTCTGTAATTTGAGAAATGGCTAAACAATAAATAATGCTTTGTTTCAAATTCAATAAACACCTGATTTTAAGAATATTACCATATTTAAGTTACATTCATAAGGTTTATCTTTCTATAATAAATATATTTAAATTCGGAAATAGTGCTTTCAGGGTTTTATAAACGACCCAAATCGACACGTGTATAATAAGGTCCGCCCATATAAGTCTTACAGGTAAACAAAGCCGATTGGCACATATACCTTGACTGTTCTTGCGGAACAAATGCAGGTGAAGAGAAAGTGTACACCGTCTGAAACATATTTACCAAAACTTTCAGGTCAAGTTGTGTTTTCATAACGATAGTATTGCATTACCGATCAACCCTCTGTATCAGGCATACACATTTTTGCCAGGCAAAATCCGGTCACTCATCAAAATATTATTTACCTGTTCTGCTACCTGGTAGTCTACCCCATTCTTGACTGTTTTGAAGTCTCTATAAAACTGTCTAACACACGTTATAAAAATGAACATACTGCAAATCATACTGATCATAAATTGAACATATATATTTACTTCATATAAAGTTTTCCGTATTTTTTTCCAGACCGCAATATTGAGCAACCAATTGAAATAACACATCCGTGTGGACATTAGCGTACGACGAGACGACCGATTGTTAAATTGCATCTGTTTTGGCACAATATGCACGTTGATAAATCGAATATTTCTTTTTGCTATCATTTATGTAGGGTATGCTGGTGGATCAGGCTACAACCAGCCAGGAGCGGCCGTGGAGTACCTTTGTCTCCCCCCAGACCCCTCGTGGGGATCCAAAAAAGATATTCGATCACACGGGCCACAATATGTGTATGGTGCTGAATATGAAGATGAAGTTCTTTTTAATGTACCGAACACAAATAGAGATGTTCCCTGTGCTGTTTGTCGTAGTTCTGACCAATCAACATCGATCATGATGCCCGCGCGTACCACGTGCTACCCAGGATGGGATGAAGCGTACCATGGCTATCTGGCATCGAGTTATCACGATCATCCTGCTGCATCACAATACGTATGTGTAGACGAAAATCCTCAGACCTTGATTGGTGGTGGAAGCAGTGACGATAACGGTAAACTGTTCTACCAGGTGCGAACGAGGTGTGGTTCACTGAAATGCCCCCCTTACGAGGACGACAAGATATTGTCCTGTGTTGTGTGTATGAAGTAATATCACCTCGTGCATGAAAAGGAATGACAAGTGTGACAATATAATCAGCGTCATGATATTGAATCATGTTTTGATCACTTACCTTTCGTATAGTTTGTTATTGTAAATATTATTCAAGAGCCCATTATTGTTTTTAGCTCACCTGGTGAGCTTATGCCATACCGCAGTGTCCGTCGTCCGTCCGTCCATCAACTTTTCCTTAAAAACGCTACTTGTCCTTAACGGCCACGTATATTTTGACTAAATGCGGTCTGGAGCATCCTTGGGCCAAGGGGACTCAATTTTGTATAAACAGTGGGTGTAGAGGAAGCCCAAGAATTAGAGGTAACCCTTTAAAATCCTTCTTCTATCATAGGTATTAAGGGATTTCATTTCAATTTGGTCTGGAGCATCCTTGGGCAAAATTGACTCAATTTTGTATAAACAGTGAGTGTCCCCCCCCCCCCCCTCTGAGGGGGCCCCATAGGGGAAACAGATCAAATTCTTCACAATCCTCTTTCTTCCGTAGGAATGAAAGGATTTTGTACAAATTTGGTATGAAGCACCCTTGGGTGAAGGGAAATCAATGCTGTATAAAATGTAGTTCTGACCCCCCTGGGGCAGAGAGGCGGGGCCCAATAAGGAATATAGAGGAATACCTTTAATATCCTTCTTCTTCCGTTGGGATGAAGGTATTTTGACCAAAATTGAACTGTAGCATCCTATGGGGAAGGGAAATCAATTTGTGCAAATGGTGGGTTTGAACCCCCGTGGGGCAGAGGGGCGGGGCCAAATAGGGAAAATAGAAAAATAGCTTTAAAATCCATCTTCTTTTATAGGAATGACAGAATTCTGTCTATATTTGGTCTAAAACATCCTTGGGTGAAGGGGACTCAATTTTGTATCAACTGTGGGTCTGACACACCTGATGGGAGAGGGGCGGGACCCAATAGGGGACACATAGCAGATTCTTCATAATCCTCTTTTTCCTGTAGGAATGACAGGATTTTGTCCAATTGCATATAAATATAACCCCTGACTAACCCTGTAATACATGTACACTACCAGCAACCTCTGGCTATTTCAACTTCAATTTTGCTAACATTTCGTGTTGAGCGATACAGGCCCCTTGGCCTCTTGTTTGATATGTATTGTTTTTTTCCCAACCAATAAATGATTTCGATAGTTATCGATCAATATATTGATACAGAAACGACGTCGACTTATTTACACAGCCAACCTTTGTTATTTTCCTTTTGTGTGAAATGTTTCACTGGCATACACAAATGCAATACATTTACTATTCCCTGCTGTATTATAACAGAATATGAAAACTTCATGATTTCACATTACTATAAATACTTTGTGACAGATGAAAATGTACTTTTTTCACCTTCGTACACATATTTGACTCACATTTTGCTGCTGTTTTAAAAAACTAAAACGGAAAAAGTTTCCATTTTGCTACAACATATCCCAAGGGGGCAGAGAATGTAAGTGAGCGTAACTACTGGATGCTGGAGGATGGCCTAAAGGTGAAGACCAACTTTATTTTTTCGCTTGTGATGCATAAAGTGACCTGAAACAGGTTCGTGATATTTATTTTACTGAGCAAAATACGAAGGAACTTTTTGAACAAGTATATGGAAAAAATAGGCCTTTATAATGCAGAATATCTGATACAGACACACGGCGTAAACTAAACTACAGCGAAACTTTCGCGGTATGCAGTATACCTAATGTGGGTTTTTGTGCAACAAGTAGAGCAGACCGCAGACAGACTA
>JAUMHH010034525.1:0-10213 GCA_032359455.1 Chlamys rubida
CTCACAAACAAATGACGTAACAATCAATACCTGCTCACAAGAGAAGATAACTCTGCAATACGCAAAGACGGAATATCCACTTACCATCGGTTTCTACAAATGTTTTGGAACACTCAATATATATAGATTTTCAATATTTTGGCCTAAGTACTACTGATGATCCTCAATAAACAAAACTGTCAGGCTCTCTGCGTCGGCATACACAATCTTAGAATAGCTGCTTCGTATATTAGATGAATATGATGAAGATAAATCAGAAACTGAAACTTGACGCCCAAAATAGTACTTACAACGTATCAAACAGGTGAGGTGTCTGAAATGACGTCAACCCATTCAAACATATTTTTTCTGCAAAACGTGAGGTATTTTGTATAATTTTGATATCATATGGAAAATGATCGGGGATTTTCTATCGACCGATTTTACTTTTGTTGAGAGTGGATATATTTGTATTGACGTCCAATTGTCCCACCGATGTCTTTAGATACACAAACAGCGTCGGTTTGGTTTATAATCTAACGACACCGGGACAATTCGTGCCACTTGGGTCGAAAACAAATATATACGCAGTAGTTTGTATTTGAACAGTACTTGTTAAAAACTTCCTGTTCTGAATCAGCTGTAAAAATATACACAAAGAAGTCTTGAATACAACGAGAGACTTATAATTTTGAATGTTATCTCATTGACTAATCTTGTAACGAGTCAATGAGACACGGGATTGATGGTTCCGAGTCCTCTACAAGCGACTGTTCTGGTAATGATCCAACACTCTAAATGACATTACAGTATTTCTGAACATTTTGAACCTGGAGACAAACAAAGCCTTATGATATACAGAACTAGTCCATAACAACCCTATCAATTTTAGATCCTCAAAAAGTATCATTGTATTTGTTGTTCGTGGCTATGATCATAAGTGTACATCTCAGATGCCACACACAAACTGAGAACAAGGAGGACTTAAACCGAGATATTGCCTTCTGGTGTAAAATAAAGAAGGAAGAGTTGTTGAAACAGGCCAAATTTTCTGTCTTTAAACAATTAAGGCTATTATTTTATTGTTCCCCGATATCCAGAGGACCCTTTGGATGTAAGTTGTAGATACTTGTTTCTCAGTGGTGGTGAACTTGTTGCGTTTTCGACCCCCTCAAACTACTTAATGGAGGTTTACACTTTCACCTTTGGAGGGAATATTTTGGAGTAATTTATGACTTTCATCAAATGTGTGCAAGAGAGAATAGAAAAGATTAATTTCACAGACAACATGTTTTGTTTAATAAAGATTTCAATATATACGATGAAAACAAGAAAAATAATGTAAAAATGTAAAATAGAAACGTAAGCACTGCTCCAGCAATGTCTCAATACTACAATGTCCAACAAATCACGGTAACTATGTTTATCTTACAAAATGTTCTCCTAAATAATTTACAACCCTGCATGTATTTATATTGCCGTTCGCCTTTTTGGAAAAGAAAGCTCATATTAGTAAATGGCTGGACGAAATCAATATCAGTAATATATGTTGCGTCACAAATAAGTCGGAGAATGTATTCCACCATATTAATGCTAGTTCGCCTATCAATGCCTCCACCTACTTGCCTCGATGGTGCCTTCGCCTTCTTGCCGTTGATTTCTGTGTAATCGTGGCATTAGGGGGACCTCAGTATTTTTTTTATTACAAACACATTTTGAGGCTTACAAGACTACAATAATGAAAAAACAACGTAAAAGAATTCCGTCACACTTCGATATGTTACAAACTTTTGGCTACAACAGATCATTTTAACTTTAACAGGTAACCTCACATTTTTGTACGTGACATTTTACATCGTCATTCATTGTCTTGTCGTTTGGTAGCTGTATAGTGCAACAGTGTTTGCTTTGCGGTGACATTGCGGTGAATAAGAAGGTATTTATATTATGTATTGTCATTACACAGGTAGGTTGTTTAAAGTTTCAAGTATTTGCCAGGTAAATATCTCGCACAGATTCGACAAAGCACTATAAATTTGAGAGACAGTTCTTCACTTGTGACAGGTGTTAACCTATAAATATTGTATCCTGTTCCAGCCAGGACGAGTAACACTACAGCTACAATAGCATGTGAAAGTTCCACTGTACCTTGGTAAGGGGGATTACCTGTCGACATAGAAATCCACAATGACAGTTTTAAACGTCTCTCTAACAACGTGGATTAATGATGTGCAATGCAAAATCGATAATCAATGTTAAATGACACTTAGAGCCATATCGGTAAACTTAGTTAGATCTACACTTGGAAATACCGAACCAAAGATATGTTTATATAGATACCAACAAGGACATTGGCCTACTAGCATTACGTGTTGGGGAGAGCCTTTTGGGAAATCAGACGAACGTCGGCACAGAGTGAATTTGAAACAATTTGCTGTCATATATCAAGGTAGTCAAGAAAAGTAGGAAATCACCGAGAGGAAGTAAGACGAGTGTTGGCATAGAGTCAGTTTGTGAAACAATTTACTGAAATACAAACAAGGAAAGACAGGGAAGAGAAAAAAATAGAAGTTATATGTAATGAACGTTCTGCATATGAATAGATGCGCTGGCCCATTCTAAGTTTTATTATACAGAACTTCTTATGCGAGAAACTCACACAGAATCATTATGAACCGCGAACAGAAGAAACGAATCACACAAAATATAACTTGTTTGAAGGAGCGACTGATTGATCTTGACCCAATTATCGACATCTTAATAGAGAGGGATGTTTTGACGATGGAACACAGGAACAGGATTGAGCAGATAGCTTGCCCAACCTCGCATCGGAAGTTTAACGAGTTCATGTCGGTTCTGTTAGCCTCGCCCGACCCCAATGCTTACTATGTGTTGGTGGAGGCTCTACAGACGGAGAGACATTTCTTCCTCGTGGACAAACTACAAAACACAGTGGTTAAAGAAAGTAAGTGTTTGATAACAAGGTGGCAACATATGTCCTAAGTATTTCACAGTAGAAAAAATACCGGAGAAAAATCAATACACAAAATTTACGATGCAACATATTTACCTGTATGAATCGACCACCAAAACACTTTTTAAACCTATAGACAGGTGTTTGTATTGAAACTGAATTATTTTTATAATTTTCGTACTGAATATTAAGTATAATGATGTTTTTGATAATAAATATATTACAGTTTATCAAACAACTTAAGAAAAACAATGACCAGAAAATTGGAAAAAAATAAAAGTCCTTGATGTACTAAATATTTCACCTCCGAACAAAATAAATATAATGTAGTCGATCAATAATAGGTCAAAATATCAAAGAGATTTACAAAACTGCTAAACACTTTTAATTGTCTGTTTTCAATATCCTATTGTGCTATGGACTTGCTTGTTAAATTCATTGAACCTCTGCCATTTGAATTATTGGTTATCGATTTGTACCTTTTTTAATATTATACACAATATATAATACACACACAGCTGGATTTTTGTACGACACAAGAAATTCTACCAGTAATCGTCCTTGTGGATTATTTCATGACGTCATCCTCCTTTTCATCTTTATACGTGGTGAATAACTCTCAATATGATTTTATGGGAGGTTTTTTTTCTGTTATATATTTCGTTGTTGTTATTGTATGATTGGTATTCAACGTGTTGTAATTCTTATTGTAAAACGCGCCATTCATATTTTATATCTTGTTATTGTATGTTGTATATTATTTACTTCAGAATGGTGTAATTTGTCTCATTTTTTAACAAAGGTTTTTTTATTGACCCGATAAAAAAGCTCCATACTTTGTACTTCGTTCCTGTGGTCTGCATTTCACGATAGTGTTGACATATCGGAATACATTGTGTATTATTTAGTTTTAGACAAGCATATGAAAAAAACGTGGGTACAACAAGAAGCAATTAAATTACATCATTTAACAAGGCTATAAACAGCAAAGTATTCTTTAGGAATAACGAGACATAATGTTCAACAACAAAATTTGCAGTCATCAAAACATGCTTTTGTTCAAACACGACATACTTGGTGTCAAACATGAAGATAAGTTTAATGCCAATTACTTCATTCAATTGTGACGTCATAGTAGAGAACTAACCTGGGAGAGTACTTGTCCAGGAAAACGAAATCTGTGTCTTGATACAGCTCACTAACTATTTAACAGACAATGTGATGACCAATACAGCCTAATTTTACAGGAGTTAGGTGATATATCGTGGGAGACGCATACAGATTTTTTTAACAAAAAGGAGAATGGGGTCTTGAAATATGTGCTCGGTAACCTTGGTTGAAAATAAAGAGTATTAATTAAGAAAGCTAGAAGGAAAATAAAGATTTGTCTGCATTTAACATTTATATATATATACACATGTATTATATGTACATCTAGGTCCGTACAATGCCACTAGGACCCAGACCTATACACCCGGAAGTCGTGAGACGGGGGCTGCCAGTCGTCAGTCGGCCTCTCGTCACCAGGTAAGTGTCTCCTAGCAACCAATCAACGAAGTGCTATTAGCTGGATGTGTCTATGAGTGGGTAATAAAGTATATATATTGTTTTGAGATTGTGAAGGACAGTCAGGTTATGACTGATGGTATTGGTACCAATATCCATTTTATAAATAAATGTGAATAAATTATTTAATGATAAATTGATTGATTTCTGAAATACAATTTTAACGAGTTATATGAGACATGAAAAGAGTCGTGATTTCCCACATTTTAAAACGTGGTAGTGGTTCATGCTCTGGCAACTTCCGATATCCATTCAGACCACAACAATACATCAAATTCAAATGTTTTGCTTCATAGTGGGTTATTATAGAATACATACCTTTCCATATACAGGATATATAAAAACTTAAACAGTCAGAAATTTGAGTTGTAATGATGTCAAACTTGTTGAAGTGCTAATTATTATTTCACTTAAAAGAGCATATGAACTTAAAATATGTTACTATTATGTTTTGGTAGAGTACTTTATGTCTAATGGAACGATTGCAGATTGCGGTTATTTCTCTATGGGCATTTTTTTTCAGGCGCGAAATGTAAGTGATGGCGCCGGGGCTTCTGGGATACATCGTGCTCCTAATGTGGTCCAACAAGACATGTCATATCAGATGAGCAACGTACTGGCAGAATTTTGTGAAAAGATGACAGAAAACTTTGCTGTACAGCTGCAGAAAGAGCGTCGCCATCATCAGGAAGACATGGACAGGCGAATGGAGGAGAAGTTTAGCGTGTTTCAGAAAGATTGGTGTGAACAGAAGGAAGAAATACTTCAGAGGAATGAAGACGCCATTAACCATCTCCAGGAGTGTGTGGACAAACTCCATCAGTCCAACGTCGAGTATCAACGTCTGAGGGAGAAATACGACAAGTTGAAATCCCTGCAGCGAGATATGAGAGATAAGGAGAACGAACGATGGAATAAACTCACAAAATCTAACATGGACAATGTTGTTTTACGTAAAGAGAACGACGAGTTACGTCGCAGAATCACGGGTCTTCAGGACCAGGTTCTGGATTTGAATGGTGAAATTCGAGTTGCCAAGGACAACGAAAATCAAGATAGGACAGAAATTGAACGATTGACTGTGGAGAACAAGAAACTGGAACAGGAGCTGGAAGATAAGGGGAGAGAAACGGACACATTGAAACGAGAAGCAGAGGAGGCATATTCCAAAATACATACAGATATGAGGTCGCAAAGAAAATCGTACAGCTCAGAGGAAAATGACTACAAAGAGGCACTGGAGAGACAAAACACAAAGTTAGATGCAATATTTGCAGCCATGGATGACTTGAAACCCTCAGATAAAGTGACCGCGCAGAAAACCATTGTTCCACGAACAGTGACAATTGGCGGGGTTCTGCCCCATAGAGGTCAGAAGACAACCAAGAAGTAGCATTTCACACGATAGACACACACGTGAAAACCTTCAGGCAAATGTGTCATGATTCAAAATGATTTTAGGATGAGTTAATTTTCTTTTGGAATTAAATATGAAATTATTTCACGTTTTATGCATTGGACCTTCCCGAATCGTTCAACAACTCCGTCCATCTGTGCTATTATTTACTAAACGTGCGGTGTATTTAATCTGTGATGGGATTAGAAAATATAGCAATGACGTTTTTTTCATGAATATTACTAACAGATTGTGCTCATATAATTGATAAAATGTGGACTTCCGATTAGTCATTGGGATGGTTATCTTTCCTTGGTCGTCATTGGTGTACAATTGAGTTATTATTTCACTATTTACTGACTTGCAACTGCGTTAAATTGGTGATCTGAAAGTCGGTTATCATTCTTACGTCATACGATTTAACGTAACGTATTGCTTGTTATATCTGGTTTATGGACATGTCTTTGTTTTGAAGTTGCTTTTGTTTGGAATTGTACAATAAAAGTTTAAAAAAAAACAATAAATCTTTGTTGTGCCAGTCTTGTTTTTTTCTTAAATCAAACTTTTCTTCAATCTTAAAATGTATAACATCAATAGTTGTTAAGTTTGTCGCTAATAGAACGCGTGCGAAAGGTTCCTTTTGCATTTGCCCTCTCTTCTTATGATTAGCCATTACACAGAATACAGATTAATGAAACGGGATGAACTATTCGATTGTTTGACACTGCAGCCTCACAAGGATGTAATTATAACTGATAGGTGTTGATAATATCCCTAGCCATTGGTGTAACTTTGTGTAAGAAATGAATTATCGTTATCGACAGCATACGCCTGTTATATTAGATAATACAAGAGGCGGTGATACTCACTGTAACACGTAAGATAACATTAGATATATATCATATTCTTACTACAGTAACTATATATATTCATTCATACTTTTCAAACAAATGTGTTCAATGAACATGTGTCGGTATGTTGTAATGGGAAATGTTAGTCACAATGCATTATCTGCAATGCTATCTGAGATAAAGCATACCGTTTTTCAATTCTACAAGGTCTGGTAACGTTTCACCTATACCAAAAGTGCTTCGACAGTTTCTCCAGCTCTTGTTTGCTTTTGGGCGGATACTGTTAATGGCAACAAATCGGATACAGATCCGAATTTGATTATTGATGTCAACACCAAATTTGGGTTTATCTGCTGTGAAAGAGTATGTATGTAATCTCCATTACAAATATAATGTCTTACCAGCTGACAAATATGTAGTCGTACTAGTGGACAATTTTAGTTATCTTGAATATACAATTTAAACACTTTCTGACATAACAAAGTCATAAGTTCATTCTTGAATTGATTAGTTTGTGTATCAAATAAAGACGGGTACACATAAATATCTTTCCCGCACGCGATACATAAATCGTCTACGATTCTTTACAACTGGCATTTTATTCAAGAGCCACACATCGTTCAACAGAACGGTCTTTCTATTCTCTTAATCATACTGTGATACTGATTATTCGCGCAGGGACATCAATTAGATGTGAATTTTGGAATTTATAAAGAGTATCCAGAGAAGCTTGAATCGCTATCATGGTCAAAAACAACTCCTCTTAAAACGTTTGACGTCTCCACACTATAAACCAATAATTTTACACCGAATTTAAACCACACGTATTTGGAATATTTTTACCTTTGCCTAAAATTTGCAAATACAAACTCATGGTTCGTTACCAGTAAAAGTTAGAGTCGTTTGCTGAACATCACATAACTGGCAAATACATTACATAGAATATTAATCTTTTTTTCGGTGATTTTAGATGCAGTCTATCTCAATAAACTATCAGTAGCGTTTGAATGACATGTCATTATCCAGTACGGACTTCCATAACTTAAAATTAACCCTTTTACCACTGTAGACCATAATGGACTCATCCAGATCAATGTATGGCAGTCTACTAAAGTTACCTAGGGGTGAAAGAGTTAAAGATACCTTGAGCATTCTTCTTCACTATCATATCTAATATAGGCCCTGTGTTTACCCACGGTTTGTCAACAATGCTCACCTCACTACCAAACTCAATACCACAGACTTTAATTTCACGAATATCAATTTTCCTTTCCTCTGTAACATTCCAGCCAAACTTGCATATATCACAGCTGATATACACTTTTGAAACCTTATTCTACATTTCAGGAACTCGTTGATAGATGTTTCCAGCTGACATAAATGTATGTAAGCATGAGGCTCTACATGAGCGGAACTACAATGAACAAGAAAGAAATTTTATTAACACAGACATGATTTTGTAAACTTAAACAGAAGTCATCCTGATCATTGATCATAGAAGATGTTCATTTCCCTAGAAATACAACAAAAACATAATATCTATAGATTGTTTTTATTTATTTCTATAAAAATACACAATAACCTGTTGTCAATTTTCAAATTCTTCCATATATAGAAGTTAATATTTACAAACATTGAAGCATGGAAGGACTCCACATATTTGTGAAAGAAAAGGGTCGAAAAAATTATAAAATAAAAAATTATAAAATATATCAGAACAAGGAAATATATATAACATTTGTATAGTATAGTTATCAAAACACAACAAGATGATAAAACGAAGGGGAGATAATTTGAATAGTTTAACATAGTACTGGTCCAGGGCCCACTTGTATAAAACATCTCAAAGTTAAGGAAAATCTCAAGCAATGTATTGTCTATGGGAAATCTTAGACTTGAGGAAATCTCAAGAGTTGGGATGTTTTATACAAGTGGTCCCAGGTGTGGTAACTTATATACATACATACAGTGTATGTAGCAAATAATGTTACTTCATTATTACTTGTATTAATCATAATTATGTCAAAACTGCCACATCTGTTTGACCAGAGTTATACATATTGCAAACATTCAATAATTGCTATTACAATATAATTATGTCAAATCCGTCAGAATATCACTGTTACCTGAGTTAACAATATTATATATTGGAAAGGTTAAGTGGATTGCAATATTTTACATATATCTGCTTCATATATAATATGTATTATCAATATTTGAGCAATATTTTATAAGTGAAATTCTTTAATAAAAGCAAATACAAATTCTTCAAATATATTGATTGCATTAGAAGATATGGTATGTACATATAACAGAAAAATATACCTAGAAAAAACATTTCCAATAGACAGAAAAATAACTGAAAAGGATATCACAATATATTTTAAAATATTTTGATAACAAATGTAAAATTAATAAAGTACAAAGGAAAATATTCCGCAAACATTTTTTTGATGAGGTACATATTGATACAGTGAAGACCAACACATTCTAAAAAGTAGCGTGATTGTGTAGCTAATGTCACATGTATTGTTAACATTCTACATGTACCCTGCTTTATATTACATTTTACACTTTGATCTTGTAAATCTTTACACAAGCTTCCTGTGTAGTACAGGAAACAATAATTAAAACAACAGCTATTATTATTATTTTATCAACTTTTATAATTGAGCTGACAGCAGAGGAATAAATCTGTGTATCTGTGTATAATAAACTATAGAAAAAACAATTTTCAAAGATGAAAACTGTACACAACAATTATTTTGGCAAAAGCTCAAATTATTCTGTGGATTAATTTTATTATTCTAAGACAATTTTTTTTTATTTGTTTATAAAGAATCTCTGTCCAAGTAATATGAAAATCAAATTCATTTGACCTTTTTACTGCACCAAGATTCCATTTTTGTTTAAATACACAGTTAACTAATCAGGTAGAACACAGCGTTAGGTTTTAAATAGGGTATATGTCTTTGACATCATTTTCATACAAATACAATTACATGTACTTCATATACCAGTGACCAGCTAGACTTGTAACTACCTTGTCTAACACCCAGGTCAGGCCCCCTCTTTCTGAAGACCAGGGCCCAGTTGTTCAAAACTATTGTTTAGCTTACGACGTTGTTACCGTAACTTTTAACAACTCTCTAACCACGGTTTAACGACATTGATAGCTTAGCGATAGTTTTGAACAACCGGGGCCAAGTAGACAGCCTGTCCCTGATGAGTACGACAGTGTCTTTATAGGATCACTGATGAATGCTAACACCTGGTAGAGAGTGTACATGTGTCATATCCTATGATGTCGTCAATGATAGTAGACTATGCGACTCGATCAACATACTTGTATATTAACCCATTCACCCCTGAAGACACAGTTGAACTCTTCCGAATCAAAGGTTGTATTAGTTCATTCTGAAATTTCAGGGGTGAATGATTTAAGTC
>JAUMHH010034536.1:0-10213 GCA_032359455.1 Chlamys rubida
TAATATTTTTTATGAATATTGGAATACATTAACGGGATATCTTTGTTTTGAATGTCAATACTGCAGATTAGAACAGGAAATTTGGGCTGTACTCGAGACTGATGTTCTAATTGTCAGAATGTATCGACACAAAAAATAACATACTTATATTCCCTGATTATAAAACACTATAACAAATACTTAGTTCTTAGTTTTAGAAACCATAGTATTTATCAAAATTTCTGACCTTTAACATCAGTTCAGCTACATATGTCAGTGTGACATCTTTGTTCAAACTTTGCATTTAGGTCCATTTCTCTGACATAGTGCATTAGTCCAAAAGTCTTTTAACTTTATAAGTAAAATACATCTTAAGGAGTACTTCACCTCCATATGACATGATAGTCACTCTGATCTATATTTCAGCTTTACTGACTTTGGTTAGACTTTGCATTTTGCTCTATTTGTGTGGTTTGACTGTGTTTAGCTATAATATTGTAACTCCCATAGTCATCTAACTTTCCATGCAGATACTTCTTGGCAAGTACTACACATCATAAGACATGTAGGTCACTGTGACCTATGTTTGCCGCTTCACTGATTTCAGTTAGACTTTGTGTTTAGCTCCATTACTCGTAAAGTAGAAGTGCAACAGTCATCAAATGTCATATGTAGATAAAATCTTGACTTCTAGAGCAATACATGAAATTCAGATCACAGTGACCTATATTTTCTTTGGTTACATTAAACATTCATTTCTTTGGTTAGACTTTGGGCTGACTGTATTTGCCATAATTAACGCTCCTCCCCCTGTAAGCACCCCCTCCCTTTTTGGGGAGAAATTGAAACTATATAGACTGTCTGGTGATCATAGCTGGACTTGCCATGAAGCGTGAAAAAAATAATATTTTCAAAGCTCCAGCCACATTGGAATGTTTATAATGTACTTTGATGATCATAACTGGATAATGTTGAATAACTTTTTCAATCATAACTCATATTTTATTGTTCCAATGTATGCCCCTTTAAGGCAATTTTCTAATTAATTAAGCTCCCTGGGAACCAATTATGGCAAATATGGTAGCTCTATTTCCATTATAGTTACAGCAATGGTATGTGTCTGTTTTTAAAACATTATCTAGTTTATCATGATTTTACTTTAGTTAAATTATTCTTAAGTGTATGTAAGTGCTTGTGCTGTCATATTACCACACTGGTTTACTGAGTACATAACTAACAGTCGCCAATCATGTGTATTTTAAAAGGATAGTAACTACGATGAACTGGATGAAGAGATTGGGACTTTTCAAGAGCCTTCTGTAGACCAGGATTGTCCACCAAAATTCTCCGTGCCAGCACAACCTACCAGAGTGAAAGTATCTGTGCCTTGTGTTGCTGTTGTAGTAGACAGTTCCCAGAATTCTGTGATGGAGCCAGCACAAGCTATTGCTATGAAGTATGTGCAGTCTTTGCAGGCACAGGGAATAGGTAACAACACCTCTGAACCAGAGGAGGGAACGTGTGCAGATGACGATCTCGAAGGTGTATCCCTTGGTGATGAAAAATCCAGTCCTGTTACATCTAAGGTGTCTGAGCCAGTATCAAGCATTAATCTCGGATTTGGAAATGTGTTGAAAAAAGCTCATAAAAAATCTGCAGGTAATATGAAAAACACGATAAACCAAAACGTCTTTTTTATTTTTTGCTTGACTGAAATAGAAATATTAGAATGTCTGTAGGTTTGTGATGTGGTACATTGCAGTATCTCACCAATCTGGTCATTGACAACTTTATAGCTTACATAATCAGATAGTGTGCAGGGGCTGTTGAGATCGCCTTTGGTCTGTGGTGTGAGCGTCCCCTATCTGTTGACTTTTTATCCTTTAAAACTCGTGTGACTTCTCAAGAAGTCTCTCGCAGATCTTTTCTCAAATTTCATATGTAGTTTTAAGTGGTTCTTATAGTTGTGCATGTATAGTTTTGAAACTTATCAGAACAGCATTTGGCTGCATTGTGCAACCTTAGATTTTGACAGTTAAATTGTTTTCACTATTTCTCAGGAAAGTGATGGACAAATCTTTTTTTTAAATTTCATTGTAGGCCATTGTGCTTTGTATATTTTGAAATTGATCAGAAGAACAAGATGGCTGCAAACACCATCTTGGATTTTGATATTTATGGTTTGTTAACTTATATCTCAGAAAGTCTTGGAGAGATCTTCCTTGAATTTCCCATTCAGGTTCGTGTAGGTCCATGTGTATGTTCACTTTTGTGACTAACCAAATATACAAGAAGGCTGCTAGGCAGCCATCATGGTATTTGACAGTGAAAGTTTGTTATTGTTCCCCAAGTAATTGTCAAATTTACCACAAGATGCCTTTACTGTTGATATGATTATCAATCCAACAGAAAAGAGGAAATACAATCAAACTTACATAGAACTAATTATGAAAAGCATATGATTTTTGGTGCCAAAGTTCATCAGGATCTCTTTTATCTAAAACAACTTCTTCAAAAGAACTAAAACATCCAGGCTCATGATAACGAACATGTTATTTGCAAGGGTTAAGCACTGTCAAATGTGTTCAACATATTTCCTTGACCTACTTTCAAAGTCAATGAATTAAAAACGTTTTGGAAAAAAAGCACAATGGTTGTATTAATGATATTTGGCCAATAATTTGCTGAGGTGATGGTCAGTCAAGATTTCTCATATATATTTCCTTGACTAACATCCAAGGTCAAAAACGGCTATCAGTTTTGTTAAACTTGATGACTTTGACATACAAACAAGGTCAGAGGGGTAAATAATTATATGCAACTTTCCACTGACCAACAAATGAATCGTTGAATCTAGAATTTGCCAATTTGAATACATTCATTGAAGGTTTCTGGGGTAAAGAGTTATCAAATTCAGTAAAATAAATTATCCGGATTCAGTGTAAGACCACAGAGGTCAAATGTGTACAAGTCCTACAACAAACCATAGAGCATTGAGTTGGTATATGTAATCAGGCTTTAGCTTTCTAAAGTGAAGGGTGTATAGGTAAAAAGATATATGCCCTTACCAGTGTTCTCCCTCAATTTTAAAATAGGTTTTAAAAAATACTGTGTTCATGAGTGTTCACATGGTATAATAATAACCTTTATGCTTAAAAAATTACCAGGTTCGCACTTGATGAATACCAGGCTGTTTTTACCGGCAACCTAACTTCAAATGGATAACCTTGCACTTTTTTGCCTGGTGTATCATAATGACATTATGCAATGAATAATCACTTTTTGAACAGAAATTGAGTCTACTTTGATACTAAAATTCACCAGAACTTATACTAAAACTTGTTATTTGTGTAGAAAACTTGGGCATTTAGTAAAATTTGTAATTTTCATAAGACTTTCTGACATTCACCATTGTCTCTTGAAAAGTGCAATGACTTGAAGACTTAAATTTTTAACGCAAGATTGCAAACATTATTCTGATTTTGCAGGAATACCTACCCCTAAAACCCCAACCATTAGAGGTCTTTCGAAAGTGAAAGTAAAAACACCTGTAGCTGTATTGACACCAAATGAAGGAACAAAGAGCAGGAAGACCTTGAAAAAGAAACTGTCAACAGCTAAACCTTCAAGAAAATCTTCTAAATCTCAAGGTTAGTAAATTGCACTTTTTTGCCTGGCGTACCATATAAATGACATTGTGCAATATATAATCCCTTTTTGAACTGAAATCAAGTCTACATGTGGTACATATCTGTCTGTTGTGAAGAGGCTTGATTATCAAGTTTATTCAATTAAATGACAATGATCTTGGTGACAAGGCCACACTCTGGTCAATGTATTTAAAACTTTGACTACTTTTTCTAAAGAATCTTGATCTTCATTCAAGGTCACAGAGAATGAAGTGTTAAATCTTTGAACCACATCTTTTAACAAACCATGGCATCTCCAGTAATGAAATGTGTCCTGTAGATTACTGGGATAGGTCCATGTGTTTGTTTAAATGGATAACCTTGACAATTTTAGATCACAGGCCATATAAGCTGAAAACTTCAAACACATGATATAAGGTTGTCACTCATTACAAGAAACCATGAGAGCTAGAATGGTAATAGTTGGCCTGCAGCTTGCCGGGATGTTAGTGCTTAAGATCTTGTTCGATTGATTGTCCAAAACTTTAAGAAAAGTTCTGGAGACCTACAAGACCTGTAGTGATAAGCTTGCTTTGCTGAAAAGCTAAAAAAAATTACATATTATCCCAACCAGAATCTAGAGTTGAAATGTGTTTAAACCGGCGTTTTGGTATAAAATATATTTTATCAACACCAGTAAGGATCCCTGTCCCACTGTTCTCTGGTTTTCTGTATATACACATTACATCCCCTTAATTTCGTTACGGATATATATCTGCATGAGTTGGACCAGGACACTTCTGTTGACCAGGTAGCTCAGTTAGTTAGAATCTTCAGCCCATGGTTCGAATCCAGGTATAGCTCTTCTGAATTTTTTCACTCAGAACACTGTTGTTGATTAAATTTAGTTTGTTTCACCTTTCTCATTTTTCATAAAAGTTCTGCAAGAAATATGGCTTTCTTTTCAAAAATTAATTATCAAATTCAGCTATATATAGTCATGTTGCAAACATTTTCCGATGCATAGAGTTTCTGACAGTAGTATGGGGATCCATAAGTAATATATATAGTTAAGTGATAAAGACACCTTTGGCCTCTTATTCTAGAAAGTCTTTAATCCATGTTTATGAAAGAGCATTTACATTAGAACATAACTAGGAGACCCAAATAAAGTGTTTGATTTTGTAATTTGTTACAATATAACTATTTCTTTGTAAAATGATTGTGTTTGACAATGTGAATGTACAAAAGGGAAATTTGCTTTTATGTACATTTTACTCATATGCTTCAAATAGACAAGATTCTTATTTAATAGTATGAAATCACAGTATTAGAGTTAAAAGAGGAATGTCATTCTTTCTGTTTTATTTTAAAGAAAAACATGCTATGAAAACAGTAGCAGCGAAAGAAAATGAATCCATTTCCTTCCCTGAATGTTGTCCAGGAAATGATAACAACAAAAAAGTACATGCAGAACAGCAGTAAGTTTATGTGATTGTTCAAACAGATTCTTTTATTCTTTATTATTTAAATTCATATGATATTTACAATGTGGAAATTGTACTTCCTTTTTTTCCATCTGATAATTTTACTGGCTTGCGATGTGTTGAAGATTGTTGCAAAATCAGATTTCATCACATGCATAATATGACAAATGCGTATATAATTTGCATTATATATTAAGGTGTACAAGTCATTTAGATGGCTGTTTAATATGGTCCTACATTTAGGGATTTCCTGTCTTAATTGAAAGATTTTTATATATCGTAGTGATTTTAGAAGTTATGGTTATACATGAAAGTTGTCATAGGTAAACAAAAATTACTAGTTTAACGATAGCTGAATATAGTATGCATTATTCATATATAATAGCATAGAAATATGGCAATAAACATAGATTTTAAAATAATAAAAATATATATTTTTAGTTTAGCGATAGCTGAATATAGTATGCAATATTCATATATAATAGCATAGAAATATGGCAATAAACATAGATTTTAAAATACTAAAAAATATTATTTTAAGGCTTTTCATGGATTTAACTTTTAGAAGATATTTTAATTTACTAAATGCAAAAAAAAAACAGAGCTACACTAGTTTTGGTATATATAGTCAATATCAACAAAAATGTACTATTAAATATTGTATTGTACATTTATTGGTTTTTCTGAAACAATTTTGTATTGTAATTCCAGGACCAAAATAAGCTGTCAGAGCAGAGCAAACATTGTCCAGAAAAAGCAGCCATGTGATACAAAGAGACCAAGGAAAGCTAAGAACAATTCTTCAATAAGCACCATTTCTGATACAGCTGTAAACTCTGAACCAAAAGACAATTCAACTGAAAATGCTTCAAAAAAATCAAAAGTAGAAAAACTGAAGACTAGAAATCGGAGAAATGACAAGGAGCACGATAGCAATATACTGGAAACTGTTGAAAAGAAATCTACAGAACTTGAAGCTACCAACCAGGCCTTTGCATTTAATTCACAAGACAGTCTTATCAATGAGGATACATGCAAAGAAATCTATTCCATGGAGCAGGATGGATTGTCGTTCACAGAAGAATGTGACAAAGATGTCCAGTGTTCAATGAAAGGCTCTGATAACAAAACATCTGAAGAGTGTGCAGAAAAAGACAGTCAACATTCTTTTACAACTGATGTAGACAATACCAATAGAAAGAAAAAAGAAAATGCCAAAGTTATCAAAGAAAAAGAACAAATCTCCAAGAAGAAAAGATCAAAATCAAAAAGAGGAAAAGACCTGAAAATTAATAAAAAGGTACCAGATCAGGGGATCCAAAATGATAATGAAGTTGATGTTATTCAGAGCTCTTGTGATCTTGAAAAGTTTGAAAATGGACAAAAATCCAAACCATCAGAATATGTTACATTAACTGCAAATAATAATGAACCTGTTGACCAAGATTTTAACTGTGGAGTGAACAAAGTTGTTACTGACAATAAAAAAGACCAAGAAAGATCCAATGATAAAAGCAAAAACAGCACAACCAACAAAACTATCTCGGAAAAGTCTGACTCTAGCGTTTTAGATTGTGATACTGAAGATTTCATTCAAAACATGAATGTCAGTGCAACATTTGGAAAAGGAAATCGTAAAAAGAAATTAAGCAAATTAAACAATGCTCAAGATGTTGACAAAATGGTTGAACAAACAAAAACTGGATACACCGACTCTGATAATCCTATTGAGGATTCAGTGGATACCCGTCCAAACACTTGTACAGCTGTGAATTTGAAAAAGGACAAACATTTGGAGATAACTGAACAGTCAAAGAAGCAAATAAACAATAAGGGCAATTCAAAGCAAGTTGATTTGGATGTTTATGATTTCAACGAAGTGGATCAGATGAGTAGGTCTTTCGTTCCAAGAAAAAGAGAAAATTCTGGTAAGGCTGACAAACTTGTTGAATGTGAGATCAATGTGCAAAGTGAAAATGATATACCAGCTCAATCTACAAATAATGGTGTGGTTCTCGAAAAGAAATCGAGGAAAATAGGTGCAAAGAAAGACAAGAAACTAAATAAATCTGAGAATGAGGAATTAAACACTGCAGCGAACTGTGACAAAGACGCTGTATGTAATCAAACCAATAACAGTCCAATTTCACAAACAGACAAAAGGTCAAGATTAAAGAAGGGGAGGAAAGCAGCGCTTGAAACTGATGTCACCTCAACAGAGCATAGCAGTAGGAAAACAAGGTCAGGTAGGCAGAGAAAACAAACTACCACAAAAACCTGTACCAAGGAATCGGAGAAGGAATCCCAGGGTGACAAGGAAATAGAAGTGATACAAAGCTCATTTGATGCTGAAATTGATGGAGATTTAGACAGTAGAAAATCTTTAAGGGATGAAGACAAAGGTGTTTTCAAAGCCAATCCGTTTGTACAGCCAGCAAAAGGAAAGCAAAATAGGAACAAACAATTACTGGTGTCAACACCATTGGAAGATTTTGATGTTGATGTGGAACATTTAAATGGAGAAAATGAAGAAATTCTTTCGTCTATACATTGCAGTGACAGTATTGAAACCAAAGGTTACATGGAACAATTAGAAAAACACAATGTCACAGAAGACAAAAATAATATGACCAAAAAGAAAAAGCATGGAGTGGGTCAAGCAGAGAAGGAAAGTTTGGATGATGACAAACAAACTAATCAACTGACAGGATCAGTTCAAAAAGGAAAATATTCTTCAAAAAGTGGCAAAGGCAGACCTGGGAGACCAAAACGGAAGGCCTCATTAAGAGATGATTGGGAGGATGAGGAGAAGGGCGGTAATTCACAGCTGAAGGAAGATTCACCGTCATTGTCCAAGAAACACCCATCACATGGAAATACAGTTACGAGTAAGAAGACGAAAGTAGACGAATGCAATAGTGATGTTCATTGTGAGGATGACTTACAGAGTACAGATGATAGTTTAGTTCTTAAAAAGGATTTTAAGAAAACAGAAGCAAGAAAGGAGAGAAAATCAAGGAAATCTAAGAATGTGGAATTAGATACAGAAGATCAAAATGACAATAAACAAACAAACAAGAATCCTATTAAAAAAACAGAGAAAAGGAAGACAAGACTAAACAAGGGGAGAAACACAGCTCCAGAAACCACAGCTGACATCAGTTCAGTGGAGCACTGCACCACAGAAACAAGGTCAAATACACAGAGAAAACCTGCTGTCTCCAAACTTCCTACAGAGGAATCTGATACAGAATCTCAGGACGACAATGAGATAGAAGTAGTACACAGCTCCTTTTCTCCTGAAACTGGCGAAGGAGTTTTGAACAATAGACTTTCTATAAGAAATGAAGATAATGATGTTTCTGATGCACCTCCAGACCAGGAGCAAAGATTGGCTCGTGTAGCAGGAAACAGCCATGTCAAAGATGATGGACAAAACAAGCAACAGACAGTAGGAGATGTGGACGGGGAGATTAGCTGTTCACCACCAGAGGAGAGTTCATTGTTTAACACAAATCTGTCACAAGAGGATGCCATCAAATCTCTCAGCCAGAGGAAGTTCTTTAAAGAGAGATCGGGATCATCAACATATGAGAGACACAACATGCAGAGTGCTTGTGTGTCTGCTGCTGGTGTTCAGAGGAAAAAATCTTGTGAGGTAGAATATGGAAGCAGCAAAAATCGAGTATATTTAGCAATGTCGTACTCTTCAACTGACAGAATCAATTTGCCATCAGAGAGAGACGATACTGCTGGAGATCCATATGACTTTGACAAGGAATGTGAAAGATCTACAAAATCAGAAAAACATAACAAGGTGAGGCAGGAGGACAAGTCAAAAGATAAACAAGGAAAATGTGAAACTCAAACTCATTCCAAAAAAACTGGTGCTTTATTGAAAAAGAAAAAATCTGCTTGCAAAGAAAGCATGGACCAATATTTAAAGGAGAAACATGTGGCTGCTTCAGACTCAGTTGAAAACAATAAAAGGTCAAAGCCAGGTCGTAACAAAGATAAAAATTTAAACTTATCAAAATGTTCAAGAAAAAATGTTGATGTGGTGAACAATTATACAGCTGATGATTTTAACAACAGTGAGCAAGATTCAGTTTGTTTAGAGAGTCCAGCTTTGTGTCTTCCAAAAAATTCTTCAAGTAAAACACAAAGATGCCAAAAGAAGCGCCATAAAAAAGAAATGACTGGTAAAAATGTAAATCGATTGATGGGACATCTTTTAGGAAGGAAAAGAAATGCGAGCACCTGCCAAGATTCAAATGAGGAGGAAGAGTATGATCATCATGATGCACTTTGTCTTTCTAAAGGTGATTCTACTAGTCCAGTAAAAATCCCATACTGCGAAATTACTCTTGATGAAATTGTTGGTGTTCCAAGACTTCAAGGAGAAAACAATCATCTTCCATGCTTCAAACATCATGAACATCAAGGTAATCAACGAAAGAGACCACGATTAGAAAGCCCTAAAACCACTGACACTGCTTATAAAAGTGACATTCACTTTGGAAGAAAACAGGAATCTGCCATTAAAAATCCTAACTCTAAATCAGTGACTACCAAAGGTATGAGAAAGACACAAATCAATGATGTAAGGAGGAGACACTCGGATCAGGGGCCCAGTACAAAGACCAAGAGTTACTTTACTGAAGAAATTGAAACTATTGACTCCGAAATCTCAGATGATCAGTTATGCAGGTAAGGCTGTGTTAAATTAATTTGTTGACTTCTACTTTTGATTTCTAACATGATACTATTTTTAACCAATCATTTTCTTATCAAAAAGTGCAAGGATTTGTATTTTGATTGAAATCTTGTCCTCCTGAAGTAGTAGATAAAAATTAAATAAGACCAGTGAAAGATGCAGGTCCTTTGAACCACTTGTAACAATGATATACTTCACACTAATATCATTACCATTGTATGTCTGTTGATGCTAATTTGTGTGAGATGCAGGTCCTTAGAACCACTTGTATGATCAATGATTTACCTCACACTAATATCATTACCATTGTATGTCTGATGATGTTAATTTGTGTGAGATGCAGGTCCTTAGAACCACTTGTATGATCAATGATTTACCTCACACTAATATCATTACCATTG
>JAUMHH010034547.1:0-10212 GCA_032359455.1 Chlamys rubida
GAGGGTGCAAAAGTTCTTTAAAAAATGTGTACGAAAGATATGAACGGGTATTGTTTTTTGAAGGATTTCTTTCTATACTTGACAGGCATGGTGGCAGCTATGGATGAGGCTATCGGGAACATTACAGCAGCATTCCAGGCCAAAGGAATGTGGGATGATACCATTATGGTGTTCTCTACAGGTTTGTATCGCTTACCCTTGTTTATAACATAACTGTTGCCAGAAACAGTCTTAATCCTTCCTGACTCATTTCCTTGCCAAGATCCTCACTCAAATGTACATCAAATTCGTGCATATTAAATAGCAGTGCTACGATATTTTTGGCTGATGGTTTCCGGTTGATGTTCTTTGAAAGAATTATCGGATTTTCGAAGATATTTTTCTTAATCATTTTAATATCCAAGTCCCTTCCTCAACGTTGATTCTCGGCCATTTTCGTTAATATTTAAAGTGGCTCTTATAATGTGACCGATTATGCAACAGCAGATCTACTATTTGTTAATCTTTGGTAATACCTACATTACTATTAGTCATTATGCAACATTAGCTGACACACGGTACACATCCGCAGTTGTAGAATATTTGTATTTGGTATATGGACTTTCCAAAATATTATTAAGATTTAGGCTTAGGGAAATTGTCTCAGATACCTGATTTACAGGAATATCCATGATAAAAACAAATGATAAAAACTTTTCGAACCGTACTTGTATTTATGACTTGAACAAAATACAACTACAATCAAATAATTCATGAAAGTGCTATTTTTTCAGACAATGGAGGGCAGATATATGCAGGAGGCAACAACTATCCGCTAAGGGGTTGGAAGGGATCTCTTTGGGAGGGAGGAATGCACGGAGTAGGATTTGTGCATGGCAAAGCCCTACAGAAAAAAGGGAGTGTGTCCACTCAACTCATGCACGTGACTGACTGGTACCCGACACTGGTAGGACTGGCAGGAGGCTCCCTAAACGGTACCAAACCTCTGGATGGATTTGATCAGTGGAAAACAATTAGGTATGCAGAATTCAGTTTGAAGCAACGTTCGGTTTTATGGTAAAAATATCATCTCTTGATCCACAGACTTACTGAAAGATCAAGTGTTATATTCTACTCATGTTTCCGTATCATTAAACGTTGTCTGGTACGTTTCATGTTGGTTACTTTATGTGTTTTTCGTTTTATTTAATCATGCACAAATGTTTATTAGATATTAAATTTGTGCAATTTGACACTGACAAGTACATTTGTATGTGTAATGTATGCATATTTGCAATGTTTATGTGACATTTTGATGCTGTTTCTAAATGAAGGGGCACTTTTAATTTATACACAAAATGAAATCAAAAGCTCGCCAAGGTCGTTCGACGCATATCATGAGCGTTTGCTACTAGATTATATTTAGCTGATTGGAAGAAAAATTTGGAAGTCCTCTAGGAAACCATTCAGATGACATAATTCTTTGTATATTCGTTGATTAGTGAAGGAGCTAAGAGTCCTAGAGAAACACTGCTACACAACATAGATCCCCTGACCAAGCCTGTCGGAGATAAACTGGAGGGGAGTCCATTTGACAACCGGTTCAGGGCTGCTCTTAGGTGGAGAGACTGGAAAGTGGTCACTGGAAACCCTGGTATGTCATAATAATTCCCGCCATACTCCCATATATGTTTTTTTTATAAACATATCATAAAGCCCTTTATTGTTATTTTATCAAACAACAGTCCTTTTCAT
Organism: Chlamys rubida; assembly: GCA_032359455.1. NCBI lineage: Eukaryota > Metazoa > Mollusca > Bivalvia > Pectinida > Pectinidae > Chlamys > Chlamys rubida. The sequence continues at coordinate 1,735 of JAUMHH010034547.1, forward strand.
CAACTATTTCGAATAAAATAAGTGATTTTTGTTTTTATTTCTGAACACGACATGCATTGCTAGCACAAATCTCTTAAGTCAGTTTAATGTAATTTCTATTACTGGGCAGATGGAAACAGATGGCTAGTATTGCCTGCATTTTGTTACCGATCGATAACAGACCATTTAATGCATGTCTTCTTTGTCTATCAGAAAACTTCATAACAGATGATTTTTTCCGTTACAGGCAATGGAAGCTGGGTACCAGAGCCCACTGCTGAAATTATTAACATGGATGTCTACACTGGTGAACCGAAAAAGAATGTCTGGCTGTTCAATATTGCCAAGGATCCAGTGGAAAGAGTCGACCTGTCAGCAGATTATCCTGACATGGTGATGAAGATGCTGACAAAGCTGCAGCAGCTGAACGAGACAGCTGTACCTTGTGTTTATCCTCCCTATGATCCAAACTCAAACCCTGAACTCCATGGGGGCTGGTGGGGACCATGGGTAAAGTAGGATACTTAAGAGATACCTCAAGGAATGATTTGTTTATCTAGCAATTAATGTTCAAATAGGAACGGGCATTAGCGTTCAACTTGATATACAACATGAAAAAAAAATATTTACACTAGAGATATGTTTGATTACTGACTTCGTGATTTGTAGATTTACTTGTTTTGGTTAACTCAATACTGAGGGATGGCATTTATGTGATATGTTTATTGCTTTATATGTGGTGGTATGGTTACTATTTTTTCTTTGAGACGGTAGTTTTATATAAAACTGATACTGGCCGAAGTGATTTTTGTTCACTATCTTGACTATTGTGAATATATCCTGAAATTTACTTTTAGCATCCTGGTAGTTACATGTATATGTAAAATCATCGGGATTGTTCTATGCTGCCACACGGTTACGGACAAAAATAATACCATGTTTTGCCTAATTGACTATTTTATCATCATAAAGGACAGAAAGATGATAAGTAATTTTAATTCTATTATTTCCACGGATTGCCATTTTCTGATGTATGGTTTATCTTTCTGCATTCTGCTTGTAAAATCTTAAAGCTTTACAGTACATTATTGTTAAATTACTGATTGCTTTTTCTTTATATTGAGACGATCTTTTACCTCTGCCTTTTTGATTTGCATATTTTGAAAGGAGTTACTAAGAATTTTGGAACTGCTAATTATTTAATCTGGAATTATTTTATACTGTTTTACAAACGGTTTTATGTATTGTATCCATGCTGAACTCTATAATGAGATCTAGAGTGGTTTTATCGGCTATGTTTTACATCAGATAAGTCAATTAAAAAACCACTCTCTGTATGTTAGGGGAAAGAATAGATCTGCTGCATGATATATTAAGAGATGACTAACGCGGGGGCCCTCTGCAGAATCAGGGATTTTCTTTCTTGTCTTATCGTTCAGGGGACACTGAACAAATCAAAGTTGATCTGCAGCCCAAACAGCAACATTTGGGATCTTTTGTGTCTACTCTCAAATGTCCTTAAATGACATTAGTCGTTGATAGGACGTCAAACCTTATACAAAACCGCCTTAGCAACCGTCTTCATATGACATATGCTTTTACGAGGTCGTTAAAAAAACAACCAAATGGAATCTCACTTTGATAAATTATACTGATTTACTAAACAGTTGCCAAATTGTTGTTTCAGACAACGCTAATACTGTGTGGCCAAGGTTAGCTAGGCCGATATAGACACCACCTGTATGGCAGTTATAAGTCATGGCGATAGAAATACCTTTTTGTGTGGAAGATGTTCTCACGTTGTGCATATTGAACTGCCACCCAGATGTTATTCATGGTGTCCAAAATGAATATTGTACTTGCATTCTTCATTATTAAATGTGTGTTTTTCGTTTATGCCTAATATGTTTGTCCAATAAATGTACAAAACATCTTCCAGGTAGAGTCGGTGGTATCGAACGCTGCCATTATGACGTCATGCTATATCGTAACAATAATGATATCAATAATTTGAACAGTTGACCAGATTATATCCATGACCAGATGCCTTTCTGCAGAAGTACAATATGGGTTTAAGTGTTCTATAAGGAGACACATTGTGATATGTAAAAGCCAAAGGTTTATTTTGGTAAGGGTAAGGGAAAGGAAAGAAGAACATGGTGAGCCAACTACACCTTTCCGTCCTGTACTTGAATCAACACGGTAATTTACACGCTAACCAAGTATACTATTTCTCATGTAAAGTTCAATTATCCCATTTTAATAGAAAAAAAATGTAGTTGTCTTTGGTTTCACTTAACTAATTATGAGAAACCATCAACAACAAATTCATTTTAGCGTTTGATATCATTTGTGCGGCAAGGTTGGGAAACTAAGCATGCTTCACAACAGAATGTATGGCAAGTACTTGAATATAGAAATAAAAGCTTCAGAACGTTGCTTTATTCGATCTTCAGTATGGCTACCTGTTTTTGAAAGTAAGTGCAATTATCAAAGAACATGTATACAGAGCTGTATTCTATAGTTTACCCACACATCATTGCCTGTTACTGTATGCAACACTATGGTGTAAGTTACAGGATAAAATGTAGTTCAACAATGTGTACTACGTAATGTAATACCAGATACATTTCCAGTGTTCAGAGACGAAAAATGTTATTTTTGATTATATACTCAAGAGTTCTCGTTGTTTTTAAAGACGGAACATGTTATTTTTGGTTATATACTCAATACATGCCTATTGTTCTCATTGTTTTATAGACGGAAAATGGTATATTGGTTATGTACACGATGAGATTTGCTATTGTTTATAGAGGTTTTACATCCAACACACCTGTGTGTTTGTTTGACTGTAGAAATTCATTCCAATTACAAATGATGGGAAAACTCTTGTTAGTTAGTACACTTTATTGTGAGGTAGAGTTGATGACATGACATTGCTTTTAACTTTTTAGTTTAACTGGTGTTTACAAATGTTTCATATGGTTATTTCTTACGATGTAATTTCGTGTTAAAGTTTGTTTTTTGAGATTTTTCATACAACTGACGACCTCGTGCGTGTCTCGCCATGTATCAACATGCAGTTTGAAAATTGTCCATGAAATTGCATGAACATTAGACGCATTATAACGATTACAGAAAAAAACACGAGATTATTATTTTTATACTGGTGGTCACTACAAACGGGCAATATCGAGACCAGGTTTGGCGAATAGTGTGTATTAACAAGTCTTTTCATTCCCATACATTCTCTACTTTTTTTGTATATTCTTTAAGCAATTTGTTTCATCAATAAAAGATATTTTCTAATAATTCCTATTGTTTTATTTCTATTGTTTTATTGTGTCGCCTGCAACGCGAGGCGACATATAGGTATTACTTTGTCGGCGTCGGTTGCGTTGTCCGCAACAAAGTTTACGTGCATTTTGAGTAAAGTAGTGCCCCTTTTATTGCCAAATAAGGACATTGTGTAGTAAATGCAAGACTATTTTATTTTTTTAATCAATTCCTTTCACATTTTGTACTGTAATGATAGAAGCAATAATGTTCAATATATATTGTGGGGTTTTCTGTCGAGTTTCAACTTTCCCCGTTTTCGCGTATCAAACTTGACATAGCAAGTCAATATATCACTTACACGTGTATATTTCCTTGAAACTGCACGACTCAATACAAAAGTTTAGTGACAAAGCTGTGCTAAACTCAACAGAGAAATAAGAACGAGATCAATCCATTCAAGACTTTCCAAACGTCATAGTCTCGATCGAAACTAATTATTTACGATGACATATAAATTAAAATCATGTATATTTTTCTTTGGCTGTCACAAAACCCCTTAAAACATAATTCATATTCCGTTATTTGGAGGGGCAACCATTTTAAAATGTATGGGTGTTCTTTATTAACCCAAAACATTCTTTTGAGGAAATGCCAGGGTTTGGAACCCTAGAATTACCCCACCGACAAAAGCCATACACTGAAAACCTCTTTCTCGTTTTCACTCTGTCATCTTTCATTCATTCTCTTTTAACCATTATTTTTATCCTCATTCATTCAAAAAATATTGCTTGTAGTCACCCCGGGGAAAGAAGATCGAGACGTGTTGTATCTATAAGGCATGTCGACTGTTGGACCCCATTCAGAAACATTACGGAATATAAAATAAACCAAAATTAAACTGCTGCCACCATAACAACACTTTTTCATTTCAGTGGCTTGTCCCTAGGTACTCGTCTACATATGACCCTGGAACGTTAACCAACAAACAAATCAAATCTTCAATATACGCAAATATATATAGAAAAAATAAGATTTAACGACCGACTAAAAAACTAGCTGCTTTCACCCTTCACAGGGCTTTTCAGGTTTATTTCAAAAGAAATATTGTATTCGACCTAAAGAAAAACAAGTTATCGCACGGAAACAGATTGTATGTAAACAAGGAAAAGTTAACGGCAAAAATGAAGTACAGTGTTGCTATGTCAAGTTTGATAAGCGAAAACGCGGAAAGTTGAAACTCGACAGAAAAACCCACAATATGTATTGAACAGTATTGCTTCTTTCATTACAGTACAAAATGTGAAAGGAATTGATTAAAAATTAAAATACCTTTTTTTTCTTCTATATTTACTTACTTCACATGGACATTTAATCCTTTTGTATCACGCATATACATGTATATATATATATATCTTGATATAGAAAAAAACGTTTCCTAGAAAGGGATACTTAAAACAAACACCTTTTCCCGTTTGCTAATATTGTGTTAATTTGGTGTTCGATTGATATCATGTAACTATAAAATCCCTTAAAGAATCCTTTAAAATGTAATTTAATTTGAAGATTGTTTTCCTGTCTTAATATATCGAGTCCAATAGCCTAGAAAATGACAAATGAGCAATTAATTCCGTTCCGTAGTCCGTTTTACTTTCTTTCGAACCTTGATTCAGTTGGCTAGTTTTATTTTAAATAGGGAAGTTAATTGTTGTGTCGATTGTGTAGATCGATTTCTGTTTTCCAAATAGCCCTGACGATGAAAATTAACGCTGCCTTGTCAGGTGTTGTTTATTTTCTACTTTTGTGTTTTGTGAACATTGTTCACACAAAGCAGCCACATATTTTATTTGTGCTTGCGGACGACTACGGATATAATGACATTGGTTATCATGGATCGGAAATCAAGACCCCAAACCTCGACAGGCTGTCTGCTGACGGTGTTAGACTGGAGAATTACTATGTACAGCCCATATGTACACCTACGAGGAGTCAACTGATGTCTGGCAGATATCAGGTAGTATGACACAAAAAATCTTCTATAGGCCCAGTTTCAAAAAATCATTTTAAAAAAACGCATTAAAATCTAACCTGACATTTGATAATTATATGTACACCGTACTGGAAGTAATGGTGTGCTTCACTGCATGTGGCGGTACGTTGTTTACCTGGGTCTGTTCGTTTATGCGGAACCTGTTTTTAAATCTCACATTTTCAGGTATAAACTCTAGGGGGCCCTGCAAATGCGTATGCAGGCCTTGTAAGGCTTAGTCAAGGCTCGCCTGAATGCAGCATCTGATTACAAGGTCGAAACTCATTTCATAAACAAACAACTCTGGATCGCTATAAACGAAAGCAGCCCTGTGTCTGCAGTCAGGTGCGACACTAGTAATAGTGCTATACATAAATCTGTGACTATCTCTTTAACAAATCGATCTGAGAGCTGTATTCATTACACAACCAAATCGTGATAACGTAAGCTTAGGTAACCAGTTGTATTTATATATAGATCAACATGTTTGTCAAGTCGTCGTTAGATGTTATACCATCATTATAAACCTTTCAACACTGCATATGTGTATTAGTATTGCTATTAAAGAGCACACGACGTATCTGATTTCCATATCAATGAAAACATTTAGTAACAGAACCTATTCACAACGGCTATTTACAAACACTACGGTAACAAAGTAACAAAAATGCAGATACAAGTGTATATCTCAATTTCTCAGAGCAGAGAAATATGTATTACAAAACCAATGCATTTGTCAACATAAATAAAGCTAATTTAAACATTATTTTATTTCTAATTTTTGAACTCTAAACATACTACAAAACAAAGTATAAAGAGGATTGGAAAACAAGCTTACACTAATGTCTCTCCTCTATTGGACATTACGGCACAATTTTCATAATAAAGTTAATTTCTCATTCATGTACCCCTATTCGATACACCTGCACGTGTTTTCGAATAAATGAATGAAAGCTAAACATGAAAGGTTGAATGTCCGCCATGTCTATGATAACATTATAAGATCGAGATGACTGAAATGTCATTGTCGTTTTGAAATAAACTTATGTATCCTAAGGCTGACAGGTGTCAATATTTGATATGGTATTCAGATGAAGAGATAAAGTGTACATGTAAACAAGATAATTAAATATGATGGCAAGAGGCCCAAACACTGATCCGGTTTTTGGTGGGTTTTTTCATTTGTTTGTTTCAATTTCTTCCTTTATCAATTTTAATTGGCTCGATACCTTTTTCGAAATTAAGTTGTGTATTCATTAACTTATTTCCCCTTTATAACCAGATAAAATAAACTAAATTAATCATATATTATTTTAAAAGGCTAATCTTATAACATGCTGTTTGCATTTGGGATATATTCTCAAAGATCTTGTTCATACTACATGTAATTCTAAAAAGATATGTTTATTAAATTTCCAAAAAAAGCTCCATTTCGTACTTTGTTCATGCTTTTACTTAAAAGCTGAAAATATCATAAAATGTTTACATCGATGTTCAAAACAACTAATCACAAACTTCTCTTATCAGGTTTTGAATGATTAAAGTCAGTCGTTTTATGTAATTTGATGCAAGTATGGCATATAGTTACTCAATTGTGAAGGCGCTGACGAAACTTAAACCGTGTTAATATATGATTGTTTTGATTTAATCGTCTTTTATATACATAAGCGTCTCTGCAATCAATCTAGAACGGATTCCATGATCGAGCTTGATCATACCTTTGTTTACATTTTCTTCACAGATCCACACCGGTTTGCAACACAGCGTAATCTTTGCACCCCAGCCCAATGCCTTGCCAAGGGACAGCCCCATCCTACCAGACAAGATGAGGGAGGCTGGATACTCCACACACGCTGTAGGGAAATGGCACCTGGGTTTCTACAAGGAGGAATACCTCCCCAACAACAGAGGTTTTGACACGTTTTATGGTATGATATACATTTCAATCGTAGACTCGTAACTTCTTTCGGCATGGAAATTGCCAGTTATATCAATTTAATTGATTTACAAATGCATTGTACATGTAGCTCGAGATAGTTTTAGCATTTTCTTATTTATTGTTGAAAGAAATGTTGTATGTAAATCATTTTATGTATTAAAAACTTGGTCCAAGAAGCAGCTTACCTATCTTAAAATGTGTGAATTCAGAAGTAGCATAAAACCCCGCAGTGTTGATTAGTTACCGAAAATCTTCTTGCATACCCATAGATATGTATATTGTAAACTTGGACATATCTAATAAAACTGGAGGAATAACCAGTAAGTTTATTGTAAAACATTAGCTGATATACTGTTACCGCTATGATTAACACATCATGGCCCGCTAGTCAATTTATAATGTAAAACGATACTACGCTTGGTATATTGTTAATGCACTGCTAAACACTGTCTGGTATACTGTTAGTGTGCTGCTAGATACTAACTGGTATATTGTTACAGTGCTGCTAGACACTATCTGGTATACTATTTACGTGCTGTTAGACACTATCTGGTATACTGTTTTTGTGCTGCTAGACACTATCTGGTATACTGTTTTTGTGATGCTAGACACTATCTGGTATACTGTTTTTTTGCTGCTAGACACTATCTGGTAAACTGTTACAGTGCTGTAAGACACTATCTGGTATACTGTTTTTTTGCTCCTAGACACTATCTGGTATACTGTTTTTGTGCTGCTAGACACTATCTGGTATACTGTTTTTGTGCTGCTAGACACTATCTGGTATACTGTTTTTTTGCTGCTAGACATTATCTGGTATACTGTTTTGTGCTGCTAGACACTATCTGGTATACTGTTTTTGTGCTGCTAGACACTATCTGGTATACTGTTTTTGTCCTGCTAGACACTATCTGGTATACTGTTTTTTTGCTGCTAGACACTATCTGGTAAACTGTTACAGTGCTGTAAGACATTATCTGGTATACTATTTACGTGCTGTTAGACACTATCTGGTACATTGTTATACTACCTGGTGTACTGTTGACGTTCTTCTAGACACTACCTGGTGTACTCTTGACGTGACTCTAGACACTACCTGATGTACTGTTGACGTGCTTCGATTCTAGACTCTACCTGATGTACTCTTGACGTGCTTCTAGACTCTACCTGATGTACTGTTGACGTGCTTCTAGACTCTACCTGATGTACTCTTGACGTGCTTCTAGACTCTACCTGATGTACTCTTGACGTGCTT
>JAUMHH010034558.1:0-24330 GCA_032359455.1 Chlamys rubida
ATGATACTGACATAGATTAGTATTGCATTAATGTATATCAATTTAATAAATGCTGAAATTGTGTAAAATTAATTATCAATAAACGATTGATTGTAATCTTACTTCATGATGCTGTCAGTGAGATCCATAAATCGGATTCCTGTCGAGTCGTTCTGGGGAGTAGCTTTCTGTAACGTAAAAAAACAAATGCTATGATTTATCACTGCAAATACACACTATCTGATAAATCGCTGATGTTTTTCTACTTTTGATACAAGATAACGTATGTTGTACTTAGAATCAGATTTAACTGAAATGACATTCTGCGTAAATCACCCCACAGACTGCTGATCAAGGACGTTGCTTTTATAAGTCGTGCATATTTAAGTACGTGACATTAACGACATTAAGATATTGATGGCGATTAACAGGGATGAGTACCAGACGAAGAATCTATTGTGTGTGATTAATACATACGGGACGGCTTAGCTCGTTTTTCTGGAAGAGTCTGGCGAATTGTCTGTCCTTCATTAGTTTGACCATCTCCCGTGCCGTCTGTTGTGGTGACACCAGTTTTTGACTCATAATAGTTCGGTACAGACGCTGAAAGAAGAAAGTCACTTCCATCGATAAACAATGCATCATCAATATTGTCATTGTCTACAAATACCATATAAAATCAAACACATGTCTCGAATTATTCTGAAAACTAGCATTCCATAACCTGGTCATCAGTTATTTCATCATCATTAAATTTATTCTTTTCGTCTAAACTTCCCTAAGAAAAAAAGGTTTATAAATAGAATTATGTGGGTCCACTCTACTGCGGTTGTATAAGCAAACTATTTACATGCAGCGTTATCTTATTAAATATAATTCATACAATTGTTCTAAGACCACAGGGAAGATCAAATCACAAATAAACCATGAAATTGTAAACTTTCCTTTAAATAAACGTCAGGAAAGTATGCGTTCGACAGATGTAAAATATTTAAAAGTCTATACAGAAAGTTCTACAGCGTACCCCTTCCAAATAACCCTAATGTCATGGCTTTGGCCATAAATGTAGCTTCATTGTAATTGTAAAGGGTTACAGGCCCAACTTTGTAACTGATTTGGAACGAAAAATGAGCCTCGCAACTCTAAATTAATTCAAAGAAGGATGAGTTTAGCCGTTGGATACATGATGAAAAGATAAAAAAGGATAAATGTAAAAAAACAAAAAGGAATAGTCATTCCCCTGTGGAATGGACAAGTTAAGTGTCGGTCAAATAGAAATTTTAATATGAAGCTTACTTGGTTTATGTTATTGAAAATGTCATTAAAACTTATAAACTAGATGCTGGAATTGAAGTCGTACCTGATTGATGAACTCCAGGTTCCGACTTTTCCACTTGCTATTGGACCGTTTGTTTCTGATGTAGGGTACGAGATACAGGTAGATAAGGTGCTCCAGTCCGATCAGCATGACAGCACAGAACACAGCACACACCAAACCAATGAACAGACCGCCCGTGTGCTCCAGTCCGAACTTGATGTACGTACTTCTTTTGGAACTACACTCGCGACGGTTGACATACCTCCGCTGGATGTCGTCAATGTACCCACTCTCAAGGTAACTCATGATCAGCGCAGAGAGACGGTCCTGAAACAGTATTGCATCCACTTATAAAGCATTGTGTCTTCGAACGAAAACTGCCTGATGCTTGATGATTGTTGACTACCACGAACAACAAGGTGGCTTATGTTTGACATTTTGACTGTTCCCAGCCTTTGGATCCGAATAGACATTGACATAATTTTCATTTTGGGTTTATATTGCGACATTTGACTGCTAGCTTTACTGAAAAACATAGAATGTTATTACTGTTTACTTCATCACACTATGCTGTGGTGCAGTTATTTTATCATGAATATTAGAAAATTATATGTTTTAGTTATGCTATCAGTTTTTTTTTTATTTGAAACTGGTTGTTTTGGGTTTTTTTTGTCTATCTATCTATATTTTTTTTTATTTTTTTTCTATTTTTTTCTTTTGCAGTCGTTCATAGTTTTTGTTTCTTTTAAGATGTACCTTTAGCCAGACATCGTCCTTGTTAAGACCAAATCCGTACAGGTTTTCTCCGAACTCCCGACCGGAAAATAAGATGGAGCAGTTTGTATCGTACACGGACAGTGCGTATTCTAGGATTGTTGTGTCGTCCAGATACACCTCAGATCCCCCGCTCCTGTAACATCACAGTGGGTATAGACATGTTAGAGTTACCTCCCCTCACTCAGCTGTTACAACGAGATACTATCTGCACAATTAAGCAAACTACATATTGAAATAAAATATCTTATCTTTGCAGTTACGGTGTACGGTATGTACGACGTCATAAAATACAGGTGTATATGACGTTCACAGTATACAGATTGATATATATGACATGGAGATTATAAGTGTGTTTGACGTATACAAAATACAGGTACAGTGTATATATGACATGGAGAATACAGGTGTGTTTGACGTATACAAAATACAGGTAAAGTGTATATATGACATGGAGATTACAGGTGTGTTTGAAGTATACAAAATACAGGTACAGTGTATATATGACATGGAGAATACAGGTGTGTTTGACGTACACAGAATACAGGTACAGTGTATATATGACATGAATAATACAGGTGTATATGACGTTCACAGTATGTAATGACGTCACTTAATACAGGTACAGTGTATATATAATATGAAGAATACAGGTGTGTTTGACGTATACAAAATACAGGTACAGTGTATATATGACATAAAGAATACAGGTGTGTTTGACGTATTCAAAATACAGGTACATTGTATATATGACATGGAGAATACAGGTGTGTTTGACGTACACAGAATACAGGTACAGTGTTTATATGACATAAAGAATACAGGTGTGTTTGACGTACACAAAATACAGGTACAGTGTATATATGACATAAAGAATACAGTTGTGTTTGACGTACACAAAATACAGGTACAGTGTATATATGACATGGAGAATACAGGTGTGTTTGACGTATACAAAATGCAGGTAAAGTGTTTATATGACATAAAGAATACAGGTGTGTTTGACGTACACAGAATACAGGTACAGTGTACATATGACATGGAGAATACAGGTGTGTTTGACGTACACAGAATACAGGTAATTATGTAATTCACAGAGCACAGCTATAATTGACGTTTGGAGAATACAAATTGTGCGGTTTTCATATGGCAATTCTAAAATCGAATTGTATATCATTACTTCACCAGGTAACCCAGATGGGGATATGTATATATATATATATATATGCGTGTGTCACAGACAATAGTGAACACTCATAATGCTATGCTTATGTAAATATTGTCAATCTCGTAACGGTAACACTATTGTTCGATATTGATTCCTCCTGCCTACTGAATAAACATAACACCTGCCTCTACGTATGCATAGCTTCAGGTGACAAATGAAAAAAATGAATAATGTTTGTATTTAGTTTTCCCTAGTGGTATCCGAATATGACATTGAATGAAAAGTCATTTAGCAAATGCATTGACTATGGTTTATTTATGATTTATAATAAATGTATATGATGTGTATTAATAAAGTGATCTTATTAAAATTATATGATATTGTGGTCATGATATAATGCTATTATCTATAAATAAGTAATATTGTGATATCTAGGAAATAAACATATCAGGAAGTAGAAATGTTAGGGGGAAAATGGTCAACAATAGCCGCTTCGGACATTTCCTTTAATAAACAAACATATGTTGATTACAATATTTATCTACTCTTCCTCATGGAAAAATCCAATTGAATGTACTTTCATATCTACATATGTGCCATCCTCGAAATGCCAGGGGGTACGCTCTCTAACATTCTCTGTACAGAAACCCCTGGAATTTGGAGGAGACTTCAGTGACCGCAAGGTACTTTTTGATTGACCTAGATAAACCAATTACAAGTTATCCGAGGGTAGCCAATCTCCGAAACGCAAATCTTTACAACCCATTCTTTGAAGTTCGGGATGCTACTATGTTTGTGTACGTGACAACAGTCGATTCCCCTCAGATACTACAGTTGTCTTGACACAATCACAATTAGTTCGGATCAAGTCCGTTATGTTTCAAGGGGTGAGACTTGATTTACAACCGATGAATCAAAACATTAGTGATATTTCTTTGATCAACGTCACAGTCAATAGTGATTCAGTTGTTCCTGTCACCAATCTTTTGCCACTTTCTATCTGATTCTGTGAATCGCGTTAACACGTTTGACACATTGCGAACACATTTCTTCGTTTTATTTGATTTCAATGCTAAAATAGTCCATCACATTCTTTGAATGTAATTACGATCATGACCGTCCATTTTCCACGTTGATTATTGTTATCATCAGAATTACGACATGTTACATGTATTAAGTATTGATTTTCCTGTATTTTTCTTCTATATTAAGATTTAGATGGTCAAAATAACCTAAAGATGGAATCCCATAGCTCCATGAACGTTGCAATACATTGTTAAATCTGACGGGTAATAAAAACATATATCTGGATACAGCTGCTGAAGCTGCAGGTCTGATAGCTACTGAGGCTAATATCAATACAATCCAACAATTTATACGAGGATTGTTGGATTATTAACATTAATAAAATTAGATTGTGACAAATACATGAAAAATGGTGCATTATTGTATTAAACTGTTTTGAAGAATTACAATTACTTGTTCACTTGTAATTGAAACGAAATTTCCTCTTTCACTAATACAATTATTACTATGATAAAATGTTGAATTAGGATCAACATTTATATTTAATCAATTAGATGTGTACAGATGACCAGCAACATTATGCATTAAGATACATACACACATTGTACATGTATCACTAACAATGTCACATCGTCATGTCAAACCTATGAAAGGGCACGACTGACAGTGACATTGATCAAACAAAATAGTGTAAATAGTCTCAACCTTAAATATAATGGATTTGGTCCGAGCTATACACGTCGGGTCTAGTCTACTGCTGTACCCGAGGGAAACGGGGTTTGTCACGTAAACAAACACAGTGGTCCTAAGGGGTTAACATTGGTGTGCGGAAACAATAATGTATACACTTCAAAGCGTGTTCCTTAAATCAACAAAAGAATTCCTCTAAGACTAGTCACACACGACTTACCAATTTGCATCCGGTATACGAGAGAGGCTTATGGAAGAGCCATGCCGGTGGATATTGTTTATGTAGAAACAATCGACATACGCACGGGAATTATGGTGGAATATATAACGATGGTGAGAAAATGACTGAAAAATAAATAGCAATGGCTGCTTCTGCCAAAGTTAGTTAACTTATCAACATTTTTGTATTCTGAGTTTATTATTTAACTTAAAGATAAAAACATATGTTGATTATATCTACTCTACCTCATGACAATCTAACTGACTGTACTTTTGTGTTTGGCAACGTGACCTAGATACCTTATTTATTTAAATTTGGCTTTTCTTTTGCACGTGAAAGCCTTTGTCGCGTGTTTACTAATTCGTCTTTTATTTTACTAATGTCGAACTTCATGTTATAATGTCTGGACGATGAACGAGTCGTAATGGTGCGTCTTTTAAGGTGAGTGTATGTGGGTGTATTGGAAAATGTACGCTCCATTGGCAGAGGAACCGCGAAAAGTGGTGGTGGGGAGTTAGGGCTAGGGGAGGGGCTGCGACTGTTATCAGTAGGTCCGCACTTCCCATGGTTTAGCCAGCATTTTTAAGCCTTATAAGCACCAATATCTCGACTTGAAAAATAAAACAAGAAGTTGTAAGGCTAGTTATGATCAGCGTTGAATATAAGAGTATAAGAGCGACTTTAGATTTCCGTTTTTTTCCGTTCAGTTATATTAAAATGAAATTATTGAGTTGGGATTTACTGTATGTATAAAATAGCACAGTGGAATTCATGGAATTCTCTAGCGATTTACCTGAAGTGGGACAGGGACCTTGAATTGATTTACAGTTCACCAGTACATAATCAATTGAAGAATATTTTCAATTTACTTTGTTTAATTGTACGTTTTATTATTAAAGACACATTCTAAAAGATTGGTATTTATTAGAGACATTATCATGTGAGATGGTGATTCATTGGTTGCCAACGACGCTATTGTTATCAAACAAACGATTGGTCATCAGTACTGACATGCTGATGTAACATAAACTTCTATTGGACATCAGCAAAAACATTTCATGAAAGAAGATATTTCATTGGTCGTCAACAACAAGAGTCTTATAAATAAAACTTGTTTATTAGCCTGTATAGATGTTTAAATAAAACGTTTACTTCAAGACATACAGGGTGAGTTTATTACCGAAAATCATTAAACATTGCCTTACCACGAATCACTGGCCATACCTTAGGTAGTAAATAACGTCGGACGTGGACTGGAAATCCCTCTCTGTCAGTCGCCCACTCAAGTGCGTGTTGATTTTGCTCAGGTATTGGACAACGGCGCTTGACCGTATGGCCGAAACTGTTTTCAAATTGATCTGCAGGTACAAGTAATCGTTTTATTAATTATGAAAATGTCAAACGAACAGTCATTTAATCTTAAACTCAACATGAAGCATCTAAATTAAAAAGAATATTCTGATTGGGTTTTACAAAACATACCATTTCTATATCGTTCAATTTGATTGATGGATTTGTTTATGTACACGAATACCCAGACACTGGTATTGCTGACGTTGGACAATCATACACCACCTTTGCTAATGTTACTCCCTTTGTAGATTAACGCATATATATGTGTCCGTTATCTTTGAGGCGCTAACCATTCCCACAGTAATATTTACATTTAATATAAGGGATGGAAATGGAAATGTTTGATTGGACGTTCATGTATTTCAGGCCTTCGGAATCAATTCAGTAGGAACAACGTTTTACCTGTTGACTATGCCAACATCAAAGAGCCAAATCAATCAAGCAGCATTTTTAACTTCATTTGTATAATGGTTATATCCGTCACCAAGTGGACTCGACACAGTTGTGCATTAACCCTTTCACCACTGTAGACAATAATAGACTCATCTAGATCCATTCATGGTAGAGTCTACTAAAGTTGCATAGAGGTGAAAGGGTTAACGTATCTGATTCAACCATAAAAATAATCGCAGAATAAGAATTATGGATATTGTGCCGTTACTTAGATAACACACCGTAAGTGACTCCAATAATAAAATGAAGATTAGCGTTAACGTTAACAACGCTTTCTACTCACTTTCAATGAGAGCTAGCATTAGGCAAGGTCACTGATGTTTAATTATTAACATTACAGGATCAGCCAACGACACACCAATGCTTCCTCTGACTTACAGAAGTTTAATGTTGTATATCTGATGTATATCGTTATACACAATTAAGACATAATGAATTTTGAGCGTGCAATATGTTTACACTTTTGAATAAAAGAATTGATGGACCTTATGTGACGAATGTTTCGCTTCTGAGACCTTTGTAAACTTCGAGGTGGCTACTATTTCTAGACAAGATATATCCTACCTTTTCATCATAGATGCTGCTGATTTCGTCTGCACCGATGTTGCCAGCCAGGTAGGCAGCTAAATTTGCTGTATAACTTGACACAATAAAAATGGCCAATCCCGACCAGAAATTCTGAAGCACCTTACTCGGCCATCCTTTCGGAGATTTCGTACTGACCGTATGTCCGAACAACACAGAGAAGGCCATTACGAGTCCGGAGCCCAGAGTATAGTTTTTGCTTCGTTTTTTGCCCCAAGGATTCAGTCCAAATGGGCTGTTCCATTCTAAAATGGATGTTGCGAATCCTGTTACAGTTGCACTGAGAAATATGCAAAAATACACAGACCAGTCCAGAGGCGCAAGGAACGCGTCAATTGCGGGTTTCGTACGTGCTGATGGCGTAACCATCGAATAACCCGAAATGTGAAATGCTTCTGTGAATAGGATGTGGTTGGAACGTTCCGAGTTGATACTGAAAGCCCCGATGACAATATCAGCACTTTCAGATGTCAAATCTCCCATCATCCCACTCCAACTTCCGTTTTCGTAGGTTCCGTAGTCGTTGTCGTCCTCAAAGTATAACAAATATTCGAAGTCGAGATCTTTGGAAAGTGCCTCAAGTAAGTCCACTGCGAGACCACTACAGCAATACATCTCGTACGACGTATTCCCCAGTGCTTTGTTCACATTATCGGGCAAGTTTGGATGATAGAGAAACCCAGAATCCTCTCCTAGTGACTTAAAGCATTGGATTTCGCCCAAACACGGCTCTTCACCGTCAGTTCTATTTTTGATAAACACCATCGGTTCGGCAGGTCTCGTGACAACGCGATAAAACTGCCCATGGTTCACTAAAGGCCCGAAAATTGAGCTTCCAGGCCAAATTATTGTTGTGATATCATTGATATGGTTTGTGAATAGCCCTACGTTGACCCAACCAGTGCTAGAGATTTCTCCTTGTTTGTTGTGGAGTTGGAAGGTTGTATTAGTTCGCCTCTTATTGACGTCAAATGAGAGACCCGTGCTTGATTCGTTGTAATCGAGAGCTGTGATAGAACTGAAAATAATATGAATGATAGTTGTGGTGACGTTATGAAACCCAAAGATGATGACGTACACAGTAAACCATATTATTGCCACATTATTGCCATATACATTTGGTCAAATGATAATTAGAATATCTAATTCGTTTGGGATTTTATGATTTTTTATCGACATCTACTAATACTAATATAAACATAATCAATAACTCATAAAATCGCATAAATGCACATGAACAACAAATCCAGGCGTAATATTACTTTTAAAAACAATCGATGACTCACCTGTAGAGATGATCACGGAAATCTGAATAATTTGATGAATACTGGGAATAAACAGAGGGAATGCTAGTTTGTATGGAGGTAAGGCTTCTTTTTAAAATTTCTGACAGCTGTTCTATGTCTTCTTTCGGTGTAACGATAAGTATTCCATTCGGAAGCGCTTCCTGTAAATCGTTTAACCTATGATTACTCGAGTCGATAAGAACCCATGCAAACCCTGTTTTGTAAAGCTCTGCTATTTCCGCTACTTCGATGACACGTTGCACTGAGGTTGGTTCGCAGTGTACTATCACAACTTTACATCCATCCTCGTGAATTTGATGAAGTTTTGTAAATAACTGCCTGAAATTGTCTTTGTGACTGATCACGATGTTTTTGGAAAAGTTACCGGCTTGTTCCTCGTCGAAGCCCCACAAGCCATCCAGGAAGCCGTCAGCCAAATACCTGTCCTGGATCACCACACATAAGCCTGTCTCCCTCTGGTGAAAGAAAAGTTCAGATGTGGCGATTCCTACATCATATTTGTCGGGATGAAGTTTAATGAAAGAGTCTGGAAAGATCTGAAACAATAATAACAATTATGTTACTTTAATAGAACAAAACATTAATGCGACAGGCGTGGGCTATTTTATAACGCTTTTATCTTCTTTATTTTATTCTTTTCGGTTGAGTCACACCCAGGATACTGTATCAAGCTATTTAATATTATAACAAATTGTACTTCTATCGATCAATAATTAAACAATTTAGAATATCAAATGGAACACTTAATCATGTATATAATGTATTCAAACGGATCTTTGACTTTTTTGTCTGTGGTTGAGTGCGTTTATATTGAGTCATTTGTTTTAATCAGTAATACCTTTTAACTCACAGATACTTCCTTACTTCTTATTTGTGGTGATTATCTACATATAGTTGTTCTTACAGTATTATTGACTTATATCTAGTTGTTTATGCAGTTTTACAGACATATATAGTTGTTCATACAGTAATACAGACTTATATATAGTTGTTCATACAGTAATATTGACTGATGTATAATTGTTCATACAGTCATACAGACATATAAAGTTGTTCATACAGTAATACATACTTATATATAGTTGTTCATGCAGTAATATTGACTGATGTATAGTTGTTCATACAGTCATACAGGCATATAAAGTTGTTCATACAGTAATATAGACGTATATATATTTGTTCATGCAGTGATATAGATTCATATATAATTGTTCATAATACGACTGTTGAGCCTAATATTAACAGTCGGGATACAATTACGAAATAGAAAACATAATGTAACTTAAACATATATGTGAGAAAATTAGCGACGTCGCAAATACATTCCTTGGTTTCTCCAAAGATAAAAAAACGTACACGTGAACATGGTTATTCTTAATTTACTTTATCAAAATGTTTTTTGTTTGACGACATATTAAATATGCTATCATATATGGTTTACTTGATGAGAAGAACATTTAAGCTATAGAAAAAAATAAGAATCAAACTTTCAATTATTATTCCATAGCTAACTAAATAAGATCCCGAAGGCTATAACCAGAGCCGTCTAAATGAGAACCCAAAGGTTATACCCAGAGTTAACTAAATAAGATCACGAAGGTTATACCCAGAGCTGACTATAGAAGATCCCGAAGGTTATATCCATAGCTGACTCTAGATAATCAAGAAGGTTATACCCAGAGCTGACTATAGATAATCATGAAGGTTATACCCAGAGCTGACTCTAGATAATCAAGAAGGTTATACCCAGAGCTGACTATAGCTAATCATGAAGGTTATACCCAGAGCTGACTATAAAAGATCCCGAAGGTTATACCCAGAGCTGACTCTAGATAATCATGAAGGTTATATCCAGAGCTGATTATAGATAGTCATGAAGGTTATATCCAGAGCTGATTATAGATAGTCATGAAGGTTATATCCATAGCTGACTATAAATAATCATGAAGGTGTTGCTTGCCATAGAAGATCCTGAATATTCCCGAAGGTTATTCCCATGTTCATGGGTCTTCATACGGTACACATAATGTAAGGTATGCATGTATGCACTATATCTATGCTTTGCGATATCACGGTATCATATCAAATCGTCAATGTTAGACAACCAGATTGTTTGATTACATCGACTACAAAGTCGGAGTCGAGTCAAGAATTATAAAAAAAATATATATTACAAATAATCTTAAAAAAATAACAACACTGGAAAATATTCTCATCTTCATCAAATTAAGAAAGTAATGACATCAATTTAATTGGTAATTGATTAGGTAAAGATATGTTATTCCGCTCTAATAAATAAAATGCTTCGAACGCAGACATTTAACTGATGACAAGAGTAGGAATTACACTGAACTAACACACTATGATAGCTCTTACGTATACCGCTTGCTGTCATTGACTGTACATGCTATTTCCATTACTCTGCGTCGACTTTACTGTAATCTCAATTGATAATATGTCCAAACTATTGCCTTGCACTTTGATTTCAAAACCATTGACATCTAAATATTCCAAAAGTACCCTTAGACCTCATTTAGATATCTGGGTGGCTGAATGAAAAACTGGATTGCAAAATACCAAGACATGATAGAGGAGATCGAGCTCAAACAAGCAAAGCCATTTAAAAGTCTGATCAACTTAATAGTGACTCTAACAAGAGATTGAGTCTGAACCAGGGATGGCATTTAAAATTCTAATCAATGTATGTGTAACTCTAACGTAAAAAGCAACGTAAACTCCTTATTCACTTAATTAGTGATAACTAAAACCAGACACAAATAGCTGAACTGGTACACAATGCTTTCAAATGTAGTCTATCTGAACTATTACTGTTTCTGTTTGTCTATGCATGTCCTTTTCACCTGTTGTCCTGGTAAACAACAAGGTTTGGTCATAGGAGACAACTAGCTTTGGATCCCAGAATTGTGGGCTTTCCTTCGTGTTCAAAGGGCATGTAAGTGTTATTTGTGGGGTTTCATCCAGTGTTGTGACGCAACCCTGTTGCTTTTTTTGTGAAATCCAATATCAATTAGTGCTACTTGTGAAACTGTGGTCGTCGGAAGAACACATATGATTTTTTGTCGTTCTGTCCTTTTGTTATAATGTATTAAGTAGTCAATTATACACAGAGACATAGGAGGAAACCCATTAGACATAACGAGGTATCTAACTCTTTGATGAGTCCTCGTATCTATAGATGATATCACACACTTTGTCTTCATCCCCCTTGAGTTAGCAGTATGGCAATTCATTAAACGACAACAAAAGGGTGCATGAATGATATGAAATGCAGGTATTGTTTTGATTTTAATTCACTGTTAAAATACCGTCAGGGAAAAAATAATGATTGGTAAAATATTGTCATTACATCAAACGAACACGATTTTCTACGTGACTTTATATTGATTTACATGGTTTCAAAGGCTTTAAATAACCTAACGGAATCCGATAATTCGTTTTATCAAAACACCGAAAAACATTACTAACTACCGCATAAATGTTAGTTTTCCGTAATGATTAATCTTCCGGCTAGGTTTACATATGCTGCTATGCAAGACAAATATTTGGATTTCTACGTGGTCAGACGGTCATATGATGTTATATTAGGAAAGCATTTGGATGTATATCGGAACAAAATGTTAATTACTTGGGCCGTTAACAAGGTCGTATGCCGTTCTTATATACAATATGCTACAACCTGGTCAATCACGTTCTTTACAGTCTTGTAGCACAAGGAAAGTGGCTTGGTCAACATAGCTTCGGTCAGCCGTCACTTTCTTTTGAGAGTGATTCTGGTTTCTTTTCATCATATAACTGATTAATTCTGGTATCGATTGATGTATTGTTACCGTCATACCTTATTCGGAGTCAGACCCTTGTATTGTAACGTCCCTCATGTCGTAATGTTAATCAATCACTCGTTTCCTAATAATATTTTCGAATACAGCAGACGTTTCAAATGTCCCGTACATCAGGAAATAGTGAAGAGATTGTCCATTTTGTAATCCAGTTACAATTGGAAATCAATTATTATTATTTTAAATTGTAGTGACATAAATAATTAGCCGTCTAATTAGTGACAGTTCGTCATATCAAATATATCGTTAAACTAATGTGCGTTTTATGAAATTGTATATAATTTCCTCGATATTTTAGGGGCTGACGTAGTAATGATATATAGTAATATTTGTACGATCGTTTGATTACTTATTATGGTCGTATAAAATTATCTAACGATTCAATAGTTCCATAGTTCTTGTTAGTTTAGGTATAGTGTTGTGTCTCACTGTGTGATTGTAAAGCACGACGTATGTGGGAGCCATTTTAGTAGGGTTCTTCTGTGCCCCTTTATCAGAGATTCTGAAGCAATTTAGGTACACAATAAAGTAATTGAGGTTCACATACAATTAAACGAGATATATAATGAAGAACCTCGGTAATATTTTGAGGAACCTAAAATATACATTGAAATAATGAAAATATATATGGAAATATCTGAGGCATGTATCTGCTTGACTGCTCCATTTGAAACAGTTCAGTCATCTACTCGTTTTGCACTGTTTCCTGTCCTTGTTGTCGTCCAAGGTACATCGATCACTGTAGCCTGTTGTCAGGATAATGTGGCTGGTTAAGTTGCCATGATAATGTGTCGATATTATTGTTACTTATACTTTGATATATCACATCCTATCACACTGACGTCATAAATCTGAAAATATATCGCGTGCTATTACACAAGTGATCTAGTGGCCACATTAAAATTAATATTACAGTACTTTTGTGACTGTAACAGTCGTCTTTTAAAAAAAAAAAAAAAAATGTTATTCGAAAGGAAATGCTGTGCAGCAATTCTGTCACTGATGAAGTACTGTGTAAAAGACCTTAGTTATTTAGACTTCTAATTTTGTAAAATGTTACGTAATGTATATAATGTTCATTTCTGTAGGAGCTGTTGCATCAATCTTTGCCAATCCCTAGTACCGATGTCTCGGGCAGCAGGATAATAGCATTGCGTTGATTGGATACATGTAACTGCCAATCAAATGCTGATCCCGTCTGTCTGATAATTACAGACAAACACATCCGGTACACATCGTGACCGCTATTTCCTTTGTATCGATGTATTAAGTGAAAACGTCACTGAAAAAAATCAGTCTATCTTATTATCTTTCGTATTCAAGAGTTTGCTCCAAATTATTATTATTCCGTGAAAGATGTCGACTGCTGACGGACAAACTCACAACACAAGGTTACCAAAGACACAGATGGTTGAAGACTATGGTCGCTATCAGGAACTCGCAGCCTATTAATTTGTGTGATATGAGGGTCGATACTTCTGATAATGCTCATTAGAGTTGTTCCTTATTGTTTTGTTGTCACTACCCGAGTACTCGATGTGAGGACGTGGCATTACTTGGGTTCGACTTAGATTTACGAGGCGGGTGTCTTCGTTGAAGCAGAAGACGCTTACCCTTCCGGAACACTTCCGGGAAAATACTTCCTTTCTTCATATTTCCCCTTGATTTATCGATTCAGAGTTCGAATCGTGGTTTTGTTGACACCTTGGTATCCTCTTGTTGCATTTGTAAGTACAGTAGTTGCTAAAAACGACGGTTGATGTAAAAAAAAGATTCAGAAAATATTTCTCTCATTGAATAACTGAAAACAATATCCTTATTGTTTGTTCATTTTGAAAATGTATTATTTTGAGAGAAAACATACAAGGAAATGTAAACAATAAATTTCAAATATATAGGTATTTTTCTAGAAAATCATTATAAGTAATTCAACCAAGTGGATATTGATTAAAAACAACCATCGCCTAGACACCATTTCTGCATTTTATGTCAAAGAGTAGTTTCATGTCAATTTCTGTTTTATTCTATAATGTAATTGTCCATAATGTCCTACCAACTTTAAAAACATTTCGAAGTGTACACATATTGTATAGTAAGTTGTTGGTATCCAAACCTGATAATGGAACATTTGAACCATTCTTGTGATATTGAATGTTTGTGATAGTATCCCTCTACAGTGTTCTTTGTTCTTCTACCAAACGTCTTGTAGTTATCTCTCGATCTTCCGCCTCGGCGGTAAGGGAGATAATATCGTGTTTGATCCTGAAGGAAGCACGTGACTATTTCCTATATGGCCCCCCTCTCACACGTCAAATATCTGGCATACTTTCATATTTATTCTGACATTCATGAGATATTTTCTACGCCAATATTGAACCGGCGGACGTTATATCAAAATATCAACAGTGACCATGACAGAGAAAGTCTAGACTGCTATAGTTGTTGTATCAACAGACAAACCTGTCGTTATACATTTTATATCCGACAGTATTATGGACGTCTTCTTCCGTCATTGTTTTACAAGAGAATGCTAGAGCATACACAAAATGATAAGAAAACAGGCATATCTTTGAAAATCGAGATATTTCGAGTATTTTAGCAAATACAAAGTAACAATTTTCGACTATGAATGATTCATGTCGGTTGTTTCAATTATTTGATTAGTATAAATATTCTCTTAAGAACTTGTGTTTTGAAATACTTTTCGGGTAAGTAGTTCACATTTTGCATGATTTATCTGGTTAACGATTCAATATGCTCTGTGTGCTATTCTTGAATTGTAAAGGTCAATTATCGCTGCAATATCTGCAATGTAATACAACAAACTATGTAAACAGTAGGTAGATAGACCAAAATGATGACATTGTTGTAGAAAATAATTTTGATGTGTGCACCCATTCATGTTTTGTCCTATGCACTTTTCTCTATAAAGACACACAGACAAAAACAAAAGTGTCTGTGCCCTGACTGTTTGCGCTTCGCTGGCTGACCACATACTGCAGGTTTGTTGACGTCATCAGGTTTTGGATAGTTAAATCGGATTAAACAAGTAAATTCTCAACATTTTACTCAAAAACACATAGTTGGTAGCGTGTCTACCATTATCAATACACACCAATTAAATGTAAATTATTGTTTTATGCAACAACTCAACATTGTCTACTGAACAAAACTGCATGACTGTCATGAGGTTAATCCAGGTAAAATCTAAAAATATGGCGTCCCTATCTTTTTCTTTTTAAATGTTCTTCCTGATTCTAAATAAAATATAGCAAATCGATAAATACATATTAAATCTAAAATGATTCCGTATTTATACTTTTCCATATTTTTGGACCGTAGCAGTATCGCAGTTTATAAAGGTTGTACTATAAATAGATCCGTACAGACACTGATCACTACTACGCGTCGTTCAACGATGACGACATAATGGCATGAGTTTGCATTGTTGATAAATTGAATTGATTGCAAACTATGTTTCAATTAAAATTAAAAACCATTGCTGATAAACAACGTTGAGAATAATGTTGATTGACTTTGCATTGTATTCGTTTATTCGGCAAATTTCACCTTAATTGTCTTCAGTGTGTTGCGATGTTTTAGAATCCTTCATTTCTTTTCTTTACTGATTGCTAAACTGAATAAGAATTATCAAATTTCTTGAATGGCACCGTTTTATACCTCTATAATTGGATTTTCACCGTGACAAAACGTTGAACAGTTTATTTTACAAAATCAATAGATTTAATAAATAGCCAGCCTTCAGTAAAGTTATTTGAATAAGTGTAATAACGGAATCTGTCCACCATGACACACTCTACGGAGGGATGTTTGATACTAATTATCAACAAACTTTGCAATATTGACTTATTGATTGGAAGCTTGTCTTACACAAGTAGTAATGGTGGTATGAAGACAGAGTGAACACCCAGCCTTGTGGTATTATCAGGGGAAATACCATGAATAATGAACCAAGATAAGGGCTAATAGCAATGACCTTTCTAATCATATACCACGTTTATTATACTCATATCTGTTTCAAAACCGACAGCCGTTAAACTGATTCCTGTATGTTTGTTTTTGCTATAAGCAGGACTTAAAGAAAATAACTGATCGTTTTAACAATCAGTAATCAAAATAATGATAAATTTCATATTTTCATTCATAGTCAGCATCTCTGTTAATGAAAAGAATAGCAAACGATTGCAATAGCTTAACGATTCAACTGAACCGGTCCCACTGTACAGAATTGGAAGAAAGACACAACAGTCCTAATCATTAAACTAGTACATTTACATCTTAACGATTCAACTGAACCGGCCCATCTGTAAAGAATTCGTAGAAAGACACAACAGTCCTAAACAGTAAACTAGTACATTTACATCTTGACGATTCCATTTTACCGGCCTCACTGTAGAAAGAGTTTTAGGCACAATAGTCCTGATTCTAAAATAAGAATATTTCCTTAGTACCGGTAATTTTAATGTGTAAAAAAGTGATGACACACTATTTGATTTTTTTTCCGTTTCCAATTCGATTACTTTTAATATTAAACTTGAAACTGTGTACATATACAAAGGTATTTGAAAGATGTAATAAACTCTGCATATCAACAAAATTACATTATGTATTTCTAAGGGCAAACTTAGTAGAAGCGTCAATAGTAGTCGATGACTAATGGTATGACGTCGACAACGGTGAGTTAACGGTGAGTTAAGGGTAACAAATCAAAAGGGGAGCTGGAGTTATTTCTCCCGTATAACGACCGTTTTCCTGGTGCCAACTTTACCGATAGCGCCAATATAGCACAGAACATTTTGTATCAACTTTATATAACGAACAATGTCCCAGGAGTACCGTTCTTTCAATAACGATGCGAGTTTCTCCTAAATTACATTTACATAGCATGTAAAATAAGGATAATTTAAACATGACATGTACAACAAGAATCAACCTCAAGTCTAGTCTTGTGATTACTTGTGATCATCAGCTTCATATTCAAACCTCACATTCCATCTCACATTCCATTGCAGAAGGGTTTTTTATTAAGTGAAATTTCTGTCAGATCCTTGCTCTCAAATGTGAAATTATGTCTTGCTCTAACTCTGGTGCCTTATATGGGCTGTAACTATTTAGTTATCTATCGTGGTAGGATGTTCGGTACTCCCAGGAGACAGTTAGATACGACTTTGGCGTAGTCTTACATGTACTTGTTAGTTATATAAGATATATACAGACCTCCAGTTGATCAAAGACAGGATTGAATCAGGAAAGACAATCAGTCGTAGAGTAGATCGGAATGTCGATGACGCTGTTATCATACCAATTCATTATATAGCTTTTAACTTAGTCTGGAATGCAGAAAACAATATACCTATTGTTAACTCTTGAATGATTCGTAAGTAGCGACGTTTTTGTTTGGTTCTCTGGGGACAAGAACCTGCCAAAAATATATCTGCAAACTTCATTGCAAAATTTTGTATCCTTGTATATTCTCTCTTTTCAAACATATTTTCGTTTCCTACAGTAACACCTTACTTGGAAGTACATCGCTTTTGGCCTAAGTTTTGATAGGAGGGTTTTGATTTCCGTCATCTGCCAAAGACAAACCGACGTCCTCAGTTTTGGTACTTACAGCTCCGTGATTGACGATAAGGCTTAAATGTGTGCTTGTAAAGACTTGCAGCTCCATTATCAGTATAATGGTGCTCAAAGTCTTATTTCTGACATCTTGTGACATTGCCTTGATTTGACCTTAATTTACAAAATTTACATCTATTTCGAAAACAAAGAGAAATATATGCAGACAGGAAAAAGTCCATCCATCGTTAATACCCTTTTTGCGGTCCCTTAACAACTGACCATGATTAAATAGAAATGAGAAATTTATTTAAATGCCTTCCAACATAGCTGTATATCTAGCATCGTTCTGATAATGACACACCGTGTGCGTGATGAGGACTGACAATGTGACAGTAAACTCCTTAAACGTCACAGATGTGGAATAACAGGCTTGTGGTCCATCTATCGTGTCTGGCAGGGCGGTTAGCGAGTTTATCGTAACATCGGCCCAGAACTCGTCTGTGTGGATAGTGAGACGTCCAGGATTACCACAGGGTCACAGAAGATCCAGGAACAATTTCCACAAAGACAGTGTCTGTATATACATAACGGGAACCGCCGAGGGAAACAGCGATAGCTATTTAATACAATCAGCTTTTAAAATCATTCTCACTATGTACATCAGCCATATCTGGAGGTTACAATTTGGAGTAAACATTCACCAAATTCCACCAATATTGACAGCTATTCTGAGAAACAATCATTTTATGACACAAACCAATTACATAATTGCATAGTCGGGCAAGGAGTATCCGAGTCAATGTAAATTTAATTTGCCGCCAGTTATATCCCCGCTATATGGATTTATTTGCATCCTGAAATAGCTTTACTGGGCCAGTTTGCAAATTAATCACCTAGAAACTGCACCGAGAAAGGAAAGAACTAGGTATATGAAACATGTATTGTATTTCTACTGTGTATAAAATGAATATGATAAATATAGAAAAGCAAAAGCCTGCCAAGAGGATTAAAGTTTTCAATCTAGCTTGAACCAACACCATAGTTCGAAAAAATACCCCCTGAGCGTTTGAAGATCAAAGGTTTGATTCAGGCAGAATGTCATCTAGTACGAGATGTGTCGTGCTGATTGTGGCATCTCTACGTCTCCCTTACGCAAACAATGGTATGATGAGGATATAATGGAACAGATTCAAACGTCACGGGAAAAATTCAATGCGAAGTTGTTGCTTTTTTATTTTTTTTTATTTTTTTTTTAAATATGAAGAGTTTATTTATTGTTGTTCGACCTTGTTTTTTAATTGACTTCTTTTTAATTTATTTTTCCTCTATTGATAGGCTTCAGAATGTCTTTCTTATTGTTTCGGTATTTCCTCAGTACCTCCGTTCTGAATTCGTCCTTTTGTGCTTCCGCTGTTGATGCGTTTTTAAACACTGAATAATTAACGTAAAATTTGATTTCAATAACACGATCCTAGTCTCTAGATCGTTTTACGAGATTATTATTCAATATGACTTTATCTATCACACTGCTGATAGGTGATACGATTATAGGTGATACGACAGGTTCCAATGGTGATGGCGTTCAATAGCAAGTGAGATGCTGGAATTATTGTAGAGAAGAAATAACTTGAAAAATAACACTGTGCCACCAATAGGAATAAGCAATGTTAAACAAGAATATAAGACACATGTTATGAAATCGTGTATAACGCCTATTGGATGATTCGTCTTGAGGTAAACAATACGTTTGTTTCTCAGCGAAGAAAATACGATTTCGGAAGGTTCGGATTGGTATAGGAAACACAATTTATGAATCTCTCGTCTCGGGGAAGGAAAATAGTCTTTGGAAAGCTTGCCTCGGTGTAGTTACAAATTTTTGGGAGGCTGGGCTCGGTTGAGGAGACTTGTTTAAGGAAAGCTTGCCTCGGTGTAGAAAACAGGTTATTGAAAGGCTTACTCCTGGTAAAGGAAGCACGTATTTGAAGGAATCGTCTCGGTTAGGAAACACGTGTTTAGGAAGGCAGACAGATTGAGATATTCGTCTTAGTGAAGAAATTATGTTCTTATGACGTTCGTATGTAGGTTGTTAACAACGTTTCAGAAATTTCGTTTCGGTGAAGTTACACGTTTTAGAAAGGCTCTTCTAGGTTATTTACACGTTTTTAGAATTAAGTTCAAGGTTTTTTTATCATCTCGATGTAGAAAACTCATTGAAGATTGTTAATTTGTGTTGTAAGCATTTAGAAACACGATATACATTGTCCTGACGTTTGATCATCTGAACGTTTTAATATAAGTGGCGTTTTTGTACTGTACAGTTAAACAAAATCAAAATGAGGGCAATGAACTCACAGACGCACTGGTGATCGACGGTTTGCTTATTACTTCATTTCTTTAATGTTTCGTGACGTTTTCAGTCTCTATATAAGCATGTTCGATTACCGGGCTTGTCACATGCAAGTTCATCATTAGTTACAACAATGAAAGCGAGGTGTTAAAATAGTGTCATTAACTTAATGAGCAAGTAACAGGTAAGCAATGAATGCATGTTTTGGTACCGAAAACTACTGTACTGTTGTTTAATTTGGCGAGACTAATATTTCGCGGTTGTCCCGATCAGAGCTCGTTCGCGGGGATCAAATTTCTCTGTAACTTGTGATAGTATGTGACATCATTGCTGGACAAATCAATTACGTACAGAAATCCCTGCTGAAATAACAAAGCTATTGATCTATAAAACATCACAAGTAATAATTAGCAAACGTCATTGTTCACAGGTTAATTTGATCGTTAATGAAGCCCTGCACATTTTCCTCATTAAAGCCTCACGATTTCAGTGCCTATCATATTTCAAGCCACGATTACGACTTAGAGGCTTTGTGATGAACAATTCTTATCTGTGGGTCAGTATTTATAGATTTTCATCTGAATAAATATTGCTTCAGTAAAATCAATAACAGGGTTAAAATCAAGAACATACTTAGTGCTTAAAAATCACGGTTTTGAATAAATCTCCAGCAAAAACCTCTTTTAATCAACAAAATGTCTTTTAAAACGAGACATAAGAACAAAAAGTGTTTAATTAGAAATCGTGTACAGTGGATTAATTACTGTCAACGCCAATTGATTCAAACGCTTAACGAGAGATCTAAATTTCAAACATCTAATATTACATGTATAAACCGGTATCAATTCTGTGTCTTGTATATGTCCTGTGTATGTTTTATGTGTGTCCTGTGCATATTTTATGTGTGTCTGGTATCGTGTTGTATGTTTCTGATGTATTTCTTATGGTTGTCTTGTGTATATCTTATTTTGAGTTATGTATATATTTTATGTGACTTGTAATGTCTTACGTGTGTACGGTGTATGCCTTATGTGTGTTTTGTGTATGTCTTATTTGTTATTTGCGTATGTCTTATGTGTGTACTTCGTATGTCTTATGTGTGTACTTCGTATGTCTTATGTGTGTACTTCGTATGTCTTATGTGTGTCCTGTGTATGTTAAACGTGTGACTTGTGTATGTTTTGTTAGTGCCTTGTTTGTATCTTGTGAAGTTTTGTTTGTGTCCTTGGTAGGTCGTATTTGTTCTCTGTGTGGTTTGTGTACTTTTGTCTGTGTATTGTTGTGTGTATGTTATTGGTTTCTATTGTATATATTGTATATATTGTGTATGTTAGATTCTTCTTGTAGTGTGTGTCCTGTTCGCGGCCCATATACAAGGCATACAACTGAGTTAAGTATATATTTTCCTACCAGGATTATTAATTAGTTACTACTTAGATTAGTAACAATTTCGTTTCTCGGACTTTTACTATTTTATCAAGAAATTACCATTATGATCTTGGATCATTCGTCGATGGACAAAGCTATGGATAAACCAGATTAACTTAAGCTGGTTTCGATGAAACTGCATTAAATACACATATAATATCGATTGAACATTAAAGCTTGTTTGCGAAAGAGACAAACGTTTCATGATAAGCTAAAGCGTCTTCGCTAAGGAAATCAAGATGTATGCATGGCGCTTTTTGCTATAGCTTGCAACGTCTTCGCAAAGATATTTGTCAGTTTTTTTGGTTCTCTTAGTTCGCAACAAAAACTAATGTTTAGTAACGACAGTGTTCACAGATGATACGCAACTTACGCTACTCGATGGACATTTCCATGTGTTAAGTAAATTGACACTTAAACAAATAGGCGTGGCATCAT
This sequence comes from Chlamys rubida, assembly GCA_032359455.1. Lineage (NCBI taxonomy): Eukaryota > Metazoa > Mollusca > Bivalvia > Pectinida > Pectinidae > Chlamys > Chlamys rubida. The sequence goes on from JAUMHH010034558.1 coordinate 22,527, forward strand.
TCCATTGAAAAGAAATATAGATAGCAGATGATAGAAATGACAATGCTATGATGTGTTTCAGTAGTGGTAGTTGGTTATATTAGTTGCTAGGATTTGTCAGATTTGAAGAGAGAATAAAACCTCCAGTATTGAGGTTCACATTAATCCCTTATTTCATACAATGTCTTACCCTGAATGACACAAATTTCGCGAGGATGAAATAGTGAGGTGTTTTTACTGTTTTTACTGTTTTATATTATAATAATGCATACAATGTGTAAATTGATATCAATATATAATAGCACAAATAATATTTAAATTATAGTTTAAAAAAATAATAAATATAATAAAAGCAACGTTGACGGCTAAGAATTAGAACTTGGTTGAATATAACAAGGAAGGAATATACAGTGTCCTATATTACAGTGTGCTATATCAAACTCGATAATTAGATTATCAGCACATACGAATAGATGTATTTAAACTAGGATATAGTAATATAACAGGTACAGTAAAAATAAAAAAGATTGTTATCACAAACATATCGTAAAACCAAAAAAGACTTATACAACAGGCATACTAAAAATACCCAAGTTTTCGTGTCTTTTATTTCGCACATAACTTAACATCAGCAAACATTGAAGACGTGTGTTATTTCTTAATAATTTAATCTTGCTTGTAACAAGCATTTTATATAGAAAATATAAATATAAATATATAAATATATAAAATGTATGTTATCAGTCCATAACGTAAAAAAATGACGTCGCCGTTTGTAACGTCGCTATTGATTGGCTGATACAGCGGCGTAATAATTTCTAAGAGAAAATATTCCATCAATAAAAGTGGATTTCCACAGGGATTGTGCATAGTAGATTAAATTATAAGGATTAGCTTGAATAATTTTTTCAGGTTATGGAGCTATAACACAAAAAACCGGAGTGTACTCTCATCATAAACCGCTTGGCGGTTTATTAAGAGTACACTCCGTTTTTTGTGTTATATCTCCATAACATGAAAAATATATTGAAGTTAATCCTTAAATACTAATATGACAATCTGTTATATTTCAAAGGGGCTTAATGGTGTCAGTCAAAACTTTTACATTATACATACAATGTATATTGTAAAATAGGAACTAGAAAATAAATTGTGTAGCCAATGCAATATTATACGAAGGCACGGTAGTCTAGTGGTAGGACGCCGGGCTCGTGACCGAAGGGTTGTTGTGTCTTTGAGCAAGATACTCTACTTCGCTTGTTCCAGTCTACTCAGCTGTAAACGAGTACGTGGTTGGGCAGTGCTAGAATTGTTGAATGCTAGCTGTTAGCGCCGAAATGGCAGCTCCGGTTGTGTGCTCCCCAGGGAGTTGAGAAAGATATTGCCTGGTTGCAAAGGCCCTATAACCACGGATAATAATTTGTATTAATAGATACATTGGGGAAAATACCAGATTAATACATGACATAATGAACTATACAGAACAACATAATATTCCTGGACAACTTATTTTTATTGATTTTGAAAAGGCTTTCGACTCTGTGTCTTTCTTGCAAAAGTATTAAGTTTTTTTCAATTTTGGAAATAATATAAAGAAATGGATACAGGTTTTTAATATAAATACTTCATCGGCTATCATACAGAATGGTTTTTTATGCAACTTTGTAGACATAAAAAGGGGCTGTAGACACGGGGATCCAGTATCATCTTACTTATTTCTTTTGGTAGCTGAAATATTAGCTATCATTGTAAAAAATAATAAAAACTTTAAGGGCATAAACATAAATAACAAAGAACACAGGCTCTCACAGTTCGCTGATGACAC
>JAUMHH010034559.1:0-10211 GCA_032359455.1 Chlamys rubida
TTATGGCGTCATAAAGCATGTCTATAATTAATTCTATTCACCACATGTACATGTATATATGTTATCTGTTAAACTTTTTTATTATTCATTCTATATTGAAATAAGGTGTTCTCCAGTACCGAAGATTCATTTGCCTTTTGATTTGTTTGGGAAAGGAATTAATATAAGCTCCAAGCTTGTTTTCCCATCCCATATTTATATTTGTAATATTGTTGATTATTGAATAAAATGTTGTTTAAACTAATGTTTTTGAGTTAGAGTAACTGGCATTGTTTTCAAGTAATACTAGTTTAAGAATGCATCTTCTGCTGTAAGTAAAATAACTGTAATGTTGTAGAGGGTTTTATAGGGACTTTTAAAGTAATAAAAGGTTTATATGGCATTTTTTTGGTATACATGTATCTACATTTTTTGGAACACTTTTGTTATTGATTGTCATTCATTAGACCTTAGTACCACTGATGAGACTCGAACAGGCGTAAAGACCATAGGGGCCAGTAAAATATTTACTTTGTCTGGCTTTGTGCATGAACAGAATTAAATCCTAAATGGGTGTTCCCTACTTCGTAGTTTTAGTGATCATTTTGTATTTGCAGTGTTTAAAAAAAGTACCCTAACTGTTAGAATGGTTATCATTCTCTTCAATATCAGGATTAGTCCTATTTATAGATCACCATTAAACATCGGAATTCAGATAAGTGATTTAGATGTAGATATGATAAACGTGAATTTTAGTTATTAAAATGACACGTAGGATATATGCCGAAGTATGTAAAGCATTAATGCTGATGTCTTTATACAGTTACTTCACCGACAATATAAATGTCAATTGCTTTCGAAACAAGTTAATTACAAAATAGATATGATTTTATAGTTATAATTACCAAAATCCCGCGGAACTTAGTTTCTCTTTCATTAGCTGCGAGAAGCGTCAAATGAAGATGGTTGTGGCAAGTCGAAACAATAAAATCTTAATGAAATGCCCGGGTAACAGATTTTAGCAGTATATTGATAGTAGAAGAAAAATAATTGTTATAAATTAGCCTTATTTATAATACAGTGTAACACAAAATGTTATGAAATGATAAGTCATATAAAATTCATTTATTTATCAAGTTCATTTGGTCCTCGGTTTCACATTTATATCCTGCTAAACTATACTACCGGAACATTGTCTGTGATTGTTATGTTGTTTCGCATGCACATAACCAACTTTGATTTTGAGACCTCTCCACTGCTAGTATGAAAACAATGTTTTCCACATGACCGAGGGATATTAATTTCTTAAAAACTTATTTTGTATGTTTAATTTTTTCCCTTTTTTTTCTGAAGATACAAAAACTACGACTGCTATAATGAAAAATGAAAACATTCCGTTTGTTTTAAAAATATGCTTTACGTACGCGTTCACACAGCAATTTGATAAACGTAGCTTTGCTTATAGGGGTTATCTTCCCTTGTATAGACATGATGTTTCACTGACCTGGCTTGAACTGGCTAGTATTCAGTTATGCAGTGAAAAGGAGATGAAAACAAACATTCCGCCATGACTTACATCTGGTCTTGTAATTAATACCAAGTATCTTCTTTTTTTTCAAATGGATCATTTTGTTATAATAATTGAAGCCTAACTTAGATCAAATGGCGTCGCAAAATAACAGCGAGGACGACATTACAAAACAACAGTAAGGATGGGATATATAGACACACACGCTTCCATGTCATATTTATTGTTACGCTATTTTAAGACAATATATCGGCTTATTCTGAAAATAAATATAAGATTCAAAAGCATGTCAATTTCCATTTAAAAACAAAAGTTCCCTTCATTTTGTATCATTTTTCATTTGAAATCCCGTTTTTTGTCAAAACAAAATGATAGGCCATCCCGTTTCTTTTCACACACAAATAGCAGAACTGGGCATCACTTAGACGTTTAATCAATACATAATAAAATATAACACAAGTTGGAATGTTGGGTTAATTTTATTTGTTCATTTAAATATCCACACAATACTTGTCATTACAAGCCTAACATGTATAATAGTTCTGTACTCTGTGACATATTATTGTAATATTTGTAGGTTTGTATTGCCGGAATCAAGAGTTGTTGTCTAAAAAACAATCATATGATCTCCCCGGAACATTGTAAATCAGAGAGCCGACCGCCAGATTGATACGGAATGGCAGATCTGGTGACGTTTATAGTGATTACTTATAATCAAAATGGTCGCCGAACATTACGTGCCGTCATCTCTGTACGGGAGATACATACATCAGCCCCAGCTGTCATACGCGTCACTGTTACATTGCTCAGTAGTCCTGCAGGCGTTCATATAGGCATTGTAAACACTGTTGTACTGGATACTTTACCATTAACACCTGAGTTAGCTGGTGAATAGGACACTCACAGACCGGAATCTTACATGTGGCTTGTACATGTAATGTATACGCTGTACATGTATGCTTCTCCTATATAACATGCATTACACGTGCATGACAGCATTATTTACTTTAGGTCCATACTAATACAACGTGGTAATTAATGTAATTGACAACACAGGTCAACTTGTTAGCTTTTTAACATACATGATATAATTATTATATATACATGTATTAGCATTTCTAAACACATGTGTTCACCAATTTTGCTTTTTAGTTTTAGGGGGAGAGTGGTTGTGTAAAACAAAATCCTCGCTTTTTCCAGGGTACTAGTAAGTATGACGTAAGATGTCAGATGGAGTAACAACTGACGGTTGGCGTCAGGGACCGTTTATAACAGGTGGAGGATAATACTGTTAAAATGTTACTTCATTATTACAAAATGGTGGTAGCTGTAGTAGGAATTACGGAAGTGTTTATGTATAATGCTTAGTTTCCTATCAACTAATCTGTTACTTTTTCTTAAACACTGGTATACGTAAACCAGGATGTTATTTTTACGTATAGGTACATTACCCGTCCATTGACTTTTGCATACATAACGTGCCATTACCCCTTTATTGCTGATTAACGATAAGGCAAGTGGGCTACTTTACAGAGAGAGTGCAATGTATAATACTAGATCTCTAGACCCTATGTTCATTAAACTGCCTTACAAGTCAATGAACATCACCCTCTACCATGTAGCAGGGGTACTTCACGTGCGCTTTGACTAGGCATGTTTCCATAACATACACTATATTAATTAGACGTGTCATTTTCATGTAGTCATAAGGATCACTTGTGTTTTCCGTGAATGGTAAACGCACTTTTGAAAGGGAAGAATAAACTGAAGACTAGTCGCAAAGTAAAGGTTGCGAGAATATTAATATTTAGATAGAACCCATTGCATCTACGCGGCCATGACCTTTCTATACATTTAGTCCCTATACTCTGTTAGATCCAGTCATGTAGTAGCAGTAAGCAAACGACTGATGTTTCTTTGAAATATTTCAGACATTTTCAAACGTCATTTGGTTCCCACACATAAAGGCCAACATTTGAAAAGAAGATACCTGTGATGTGTTTAAACAATAGTTTTCCTTATCTGTCTCGTAAGACATCTTTGTGTTCAGTGTATCGCAGTTAAAGGAAATATAATGTATCATTAATTATATATTTTTTTTACAAACTACGACTTGTGTTATTTGATCCCCACTGAACCGGATACAGAAAAAAATAAAGTTTTCACACTTCAAAGATCTCGTTTTTGTTATAAGATACACGTGATGAAACATCTTATGGCCCAAGTACAATGTCGTATCCGGATGTTTTTCGGTTCACTAGTAAATAATACATCACGACTATTCCATATATAGTTTACATCAGCTTAAATTAAGTGTGGAATGGTATTTACTACATATTAGATAACAAACAGTTCACACCAAGGATAAACACGGTATGTCAGTTTAGAAAAACATTATTTCATCAAACATCAGAAAATCATAGACATGTGAACCTATTTCCGCTGAACTAACCGACTTCCGGTATTCGATTCTCCACCAACACTTTCAACACTATACATCTGATGACTGTTAAGGTTAGTACACGTACGAGTATTAGTTAACCAGGGAAAAGCGATATTCACTAAAGCTGTAGGGCGAATAGAATATCACATTTTCAGAGTTGAAAAAGTATTGTTTGAACCCAAATACATTTTAAAAGTCAGTTTTTGCTATGTTATACGACACATAATTTAAACGTACCCTACACAATTAACTTTTCAAAATATATTGCTTATAACCTTTTCGATAGTTATATAATATTTGTAGCCTTTGCCATTAAAAATTTGATTATATTTATTTTCTCTTATAATGCCGAAACTTAACTTTTGACAACACTGCGAGGCCTGTCTTCCGTCGTCTAACACTATTTACAACCATATGGTATCCGACGGCCGATAACCCGAGGTCCAAGTTACTTATTGACATGCAATGCATTGCATCAGGCATACTTCTACCAAAAACGTTTTGACATAATCAGAGGTCGACGTCTCAACACTGAACTTCTGGAACACGATGAAGAAATGAAAAGCATTATCGGCAGTCATATGTTATGTATCACCAGTGAACATGGAAGAAGAAAGATACCATTGGACAATGGATTGTGCCTATAAGCTGTTTTGGGGTTAGATTTTTCCGGATTTCTTTATCTAAATGGATGCATCGATGTTTTGTTGTGTTACATGCGAAAAAGCTAATGCGAACATTTAATCAAAAATGGGTTTTAGTAGGGACTTAGTGCTGTATATTAAAAATAACACCTGGATTACGACAGAGAGGGAGCGTCCATCGGGTGGATCATAATTTCCTTATACATCTATATCCATATAAGATCATAAGAAAACTGTCTGGAAAATTTATTGGACAATAAGTAACGAGACTTATGAAAGTTATTCTCGATGTACATGTATTTATCATTGAGATAGTTATGTGTCTTAGGAGGCTTGTATGTGCCGATAATTTGATGCCAGTTAAGAAGTCAATTTCTTAAGTGTGATGTAAGGACTTTCTTACTTAAGTCTATCAATTGTGAGTCTTTAATTAGTGTGTCATAATGAAAGTCGGAATTATATTCTATAGTTGCTTTTTGTGAAAGATAACGCTAAACCTCTTAAATATGTTATCTTTCAATCATATGAAGAATAATGTACATTTTACTGAAAACCATTTAAAACTGCGTAAAGCAAACATGCTTTAATAAACATCATAACCTGATCACGTTATACGCCAACCGGTGAACCAGTTGTTACCATTTCCCCAATAGCTGAACATAAAGCAGGAATTTTAAGAGGGAAAGCCGAGGTCCTTCAATAAAAAAAAGTCCAAGTAACATCTGTGTTATAGTCTTATCTGTTATATCAGATACAGAGCAGCAGCAGTGATCATGAGAGGAGTAAGGTTTCGTGTATACCAGTTTTATTCAGTTAAACACTTTTAACGAAGGGACACACAATCACAATTTCATTCACGCTCCAATATGGACTAACTCAATAAAACTTATCAATTTATATTAATTCTGATCGTAATTCTGATCAGGAAATCAATCAACGAACTCAAAAACGATAATATTACATGTACCTCCATAATTATAAAATCATTCGAAATAGTTCGGTGTTTTCCTCTCTCCAAAGTTTGGTCTCATAAATGGCCACGTACATTAATTTATGTATATATATATATGTTGACAACCTAAACTTGTCCACACTGTTGGAATTACTTCTTTGCCCCATATATATATATCTGTATATACCGTACGTTTATATACAAACTCATTGAATTGAGTTATCAGCTCGCACCTGCTAATAGTAAAATTACTTGTTTTCTTTCTAAATTCGATGGTTTACCTGTTTAAGCACCTGGTCCTTGTACATTGTAACACCTGTATTAGATCACCTGTCAGTAATCAATTAACCCGCCCTCCAGGTAAGTATTTACTGATCTGGGATCGATTAAGTACAGGTAAGTGGTTTGATATCAATTTGCTATTTTTACCTGGGGCGGATCCGGTGTAGGATTAAATGCAGTTGGAATCAATCTTGCTTGTTAAGTGTCTGTCCTCATTTTACGGTGTCCTTTCCCAAAAGGCACTTTAAAGATTTCCCATTCTTTGTGTTGTTATCTTATAAACATTAAACTCGATGTTTCTAGTTTAATATAAATACATCAGTTTGTGCTGTTGTTAGTTCCCGTGAACAAAGAATCTATTGGATTATACAAAAACGTCTTCTGATCCTGACAATGATATAGGATATTGGCATTTAGCGTTAATCTATTAAACGTAAGCAACCAGCATTATCTTGAGCGTTACTAGACAAATCTGCACTCTCTCTACGAATCTAAATTCTTTGGTATAATGTTCGACCGCTAGCAAGTTACAAAAAGTCTTGCATTTTTATTTTGAATCCACGTCTTGTTTCGTCATTTTATATACATTTGGATATATTTTATCGTCATTTATTTTGAGATTTGTTTTAGATTAAAATCAATTTCCGAAGATCTAACAGCAGCAGGAGAAAAAAGCAGACCAATTCCTTATATTTTGCAGGTTCTAGTTCCAGAATATTAGTGAGGAATCGAAGGAAATGATCATTTAGATAGGAGGATCTGGTAGGAAGGAGATGCTCATTTAGATAGGAGGATCTGGTAGGAAGGAGATGATCATTTAGATAGGAGGATCTGGTAGGAAGGAGATGATCATTTAGATAGGAGGATCTGGTAGGAAGGAGAGGATTATTTAGGTAGGAGGATCTGGTAGGAAGGAGAGGATCATTTAGATAGGAGGATCTGGTAGGAAGGGGATGATCATTTAGATAAAAGGATCTGGTAGGGAGGAGATGATCATTTAGATAGGAGGATCTGGTAGGAAGGAGATGATCATTTAGATAGGAGGATCTGGTAGGAAGGCGATGATCATTTAGATAGGAGGATCTGGTAGGAAGGAGATGATCATTTAGATAAGAGGATCTGTTATATATATTATTTTGCAGGTTGGTCACTGAACTGCTGTCTCCCGTCCAGATTCTGAGTATTGTGCTCGTGCAGATTGCAGATGTACATATAGAGTAACGCATAATTTTGTATAATTAATAGAAAATCATATTAAAAAACATAGCAAGGCTGTTAACGTTTTTGTGTAACTGTTCATTGTCTGATGAATCAGCAGAATGTCGAAAGAAAGAAATATTTTAACATGTTGTAATGTTGTCATCGTCCCAAGTTTAAAATAATTACATAAACTAACATTACAAATGTACAAATGGACGAAGTCGGCACAGATTAAAATTTGATTTACATGCACTTCACTTTTTGTGCATTTTCCGTGATGTCGTTGTCGGCGATATAAAACACTGTTATAAGATAGCCAGGCTTTACCTGACTGCTGAACAGGTTGTCTGTGGTGAATAAAAACCAAGTATGTTTAATATAACTGTAACCTAGATCTGACGAACATATCCATACCTTTATCAATTTTTTTTTGTAAATTACGAGATTGTTGATAGATGCCGGCGCGTGCTGGCTCGCAATGTCCAGATATGAATATATTTTATAAGCAAAAAGCATCGAAAAATGTTTACGATTTCATTTGATCCGCTATCAAGATTAAACTTCGTACAAGAACATTTTACAAGTATACAGTTTTCCCAGTAAATCGATTTTAATGAGTTTGTGCACGGTTACGCATGGGTTTTTAAGTAGAATTTACAGGTTTTCGGACTGCCTAAGATGATTTCTTTATAGTTAAATTAATATGACATAATTAGCTCTATGGACTGTCTAGGATATTATTTCCCCAGTAAGTAATCTTCAATAAATCTATGGCTGTCCATGATATTATATTCCTAGTAAGTAATTTTTCAAATCTGTGGGTTTTGTATGATAATATTTTCCAAGAAAATAATCTTCGATAAGTCTGTGGGCTGTGTATGATAATATTTTCCAAGTACATTTTGTAAGTTATCTTCAGTAAATCTATGGGCTGTCCATGAAAATAATTTCCAAGTAATAAATCTTCAGCAGATCTATGGTCTTTCTAAAATGTTTGCCAAGTAAGCAATCTTCAATAAATCTATGAATTTTCTAGAAAGTTTCTCCAGTAAGTAATCGTCAATAGATCTATTGACTGTCTAGGGTGTTCTTTCTCGGTAAGTGTATCTAGGTGACTGCACCAATCACGTGACGGAAGTATCACAGTTTCTTATCTTTATTTGACTTTATTTGAATTAATGCAACGTGATATCACTTCCGGTAATGTTGGAGTCTAAATATGACATTCGAATTTGCTTTTGAGGGAAAACAAATCTGAAGGCGTTGCTTCTTCTTCCGCTAATTACAGCAAGAATGATGTTTTAGGTGTTCCTGAGACCTGAAGCCGTTTGTAAAACCATGTCAGATATATACGTATACCATGATCATTAGTGTTGTAAAATACAGACTTTCTTTAAACTGATAAAAATTAAATTACTTTTTAAACAAGTTTTAATTGAGGATGATCCCTATATTTGACGTGTGTGAAAGTGTTAACCATTAGTATGTGGATAGTTACACACATGTACCAACCGTGATACCGCTGACGGCACACGATCCTCAGAATACGACCTGCTGGTGTGAAGACGAGATTTACATTGTATGTGTTATTTGCACCGTCATGCAAATTAAAATGAAATGCATCATACGATGCACTTAGATATATCCATTAAGACTGACAACTGTCCCAAATAGACCGACATTAACACATCACGCGGGTCATGCAATTCAATTTCAGTCTGGTTGAATACAAAAAGAATTTTCAACCCGTTTGACACAAGCGAATATGACAGGTTCTAAAGCACATCTGCCTCACGCGAAAGCTTGCTATACATCTGTCTCTGTAGCGCTTGGCATTTTTATCGTTTGATAATGATGAGTGTCTTGTTTTTTCAACAGTTGAAATATATTTTTGGAAAGTTGAAATTTAATCATGATAAACGATAATTACAAGTCAGTTTAAAGTTAGTTTTTTTAAAGCTCCTTCATTTATAATTACATTAAGATGACGTTTACCCAAAAACTGCTGTTGTTAAATACATTCCGGATATAATGTGTTACATAACTGTTCTAGGGAATCATTATAATGCAACAAGCGAGAAATCTTAGCCAAATGACCATCAATGTTCCTGACAGTCTTTTGTCATCTGCTGCGTCTACTGTTCGTTTAAAAACCTGCTCCATCTACTACAAAGTTGAATCTATGTTGAATCTATTATAAGACGTAAGACCTGCTGCGTCTTTTGTTCGTCATAAGACCTACAACGTTGTAAGACATGCTGCGTCTATTGTACGTCATAAGACCTACCACGTTGTAAGACATGCTGCGTCTTTTGTGCGTCATAAGACCTACAACGTTGTAAGACATGCTGCGTCTATTGTACGTCATAAGACCTACTACGTTGTAAGACATGCTGCGTCTATTGTACGTCATGAGACCTACTACGTTGTAAGACATGCTGCGTCTTTTGTTCGCCTTAAGACCTACAACGTAGACACACATGCTGCGTTTTGTATTCGTCGTAGGACATGCTACGTCTTTTGTACATTGTACGACCGTTTTGTGTCTATTGTACATTGTACGACCGTTTGTGTCTATTGTACATTGTACGACCGTTTGTGTCTATTGTACATTGTACGACCGTTTGTGTCTATTGTACGTTGTATGATCGTCTGTCTGTTGTACGTTGTGTGAACGGCTGTTTCTATTGTGCGTTGTATGAACGGATGTTTATATTGTACGCTGTATGAACGGCTGTGTCTGTTGTGCATTTTATGAACGTCTGTGTCTATTGTACGTTGTAAGAACGTCTGTGTTTGTTCTACGCTGTATGAACGTCTGTGTCTATTGTACGTTGTATGAACGTCTGTGTCTGTTGTACGTTGTATGAACGTCTGTCTCTGTTGTACGATGAACGTCTGTGTCTGTTGTACGTTGTATGAACGGCTGTGTCTATTGTACGTTGCATGATCGTTTGTGTCTGTTGTACGTTGTATGAACAACTGTCTGTTGTACGTCGTAAGACATGCTGCGTCTATTTAAGGAATAAAGTGTCTTTCTGGTTGATCTATCAAAGGATAAAGTTCAGTTGGCTTCGTGTTCCATTTATAATATCCCAACTCCAAATGAACTTTATCCTTTGATAGATCCACCAGAAAGACACTTTATTACTTATATTTTCAGTCCTCGACTTCTTTTATGCG
>JAUMHH010034570.1:0-10210 GCA_032359455.1 Chlamys rubida
ACACGTAATGCATGGGTGTCTTACAACAGTGTAACAAGGAACACGTAATGCATGGGTGTCTTACAACAGTGTAACAAGGAACACGTAATGCATGGGTGTCTTACAACAGTGTAACAAAGAACACGTAATGTATGGGTGTCTTACAACAGTGTAACAAGGAACACGTAATGCATGGGTGTCTTACAACAGTGTAACAAAACACAAGATGTATGTCTTTCCGAAATAGAAACGAAAAAGGCAAGACTAACTCACTTAACAATATGCAGGATGTGTATCTTTTGCTAACTTACTATAGAAACACTGGCTGCTTACATACCAGATTATATATAATATATGCAATCGCCTTGATTGAGATAGTTTGAGTGCTTAGCAATGACCAAATTTTCGATGAAAAACACAATCATTCCATATTTTCCTGTAAAGAAGGTTTGCAATGAAATGCTCTATTTGTGTCATAAAAGATTCTATCAAAATAATTAAAAATATGCAATATATATTTTGTTTGACAAAACCCTCATAAACATTTTGTACATGCAAAACAAAGAAAAAACACACACCTAGCTGGTGTTTTAGCAAAAATACAACTGTATTTTGATGTCAACCGTCAAAAGTATACTGTATAACAAATATTGACTAGACAGAGGCCTCCTCCCATCCCCTCTTCCCAACCCCCTCCCCACAGCCTGCCACAACAAACCAGTTTGACATACATTTAGACAGAATCTCACTTTCCCGGTTCATGTTAATGTCACACTAAATAGCTGAATGGCCTAGTTCCGCCGACATTAGTTAGGGAGTGAATACATATTTGTATTAGTCGTGTCGGTAGATCTCTTTTTCTGCTGTGCAAGCCCCTTTTTAAACGGGGACACAATGGGACCAGTATCACTTGGACGCTTGTCCCCCCATCTCGCATAACGTAAACCATCGCAAGAAACAAAAATTTATGTGACGAAAGATTGTCCCAGGAATTTCGTTTGCATTGACGATACAGACACTTCAGTTCTTCAAGTATCTGGGGAAAACGTATATTTAGATCACAAATAGAATGGTAATATACTTTCTGAACAATTTTTTTTTTGGCGTTCATGCTGGAATAAATGCAAATCATTACCATACCATAGCCGGGTAAATGGTAAATGCATGAATCCATGAATGTATGTTACCGATTTTCGTACAACTATGGCTAGTTAAAACGTCTGACTATTGAATTTGTTCAATTTATTTATTTACATTCTAACTTATAGCTGACGGTAGTATATTTTAAAATGTTGTCTGATTATGAATGTTTTACGTGTGAACATCTTTATTGAAACGATAATGACGGAACAACACTTGTAATCAATTAAGCAAGCGAAATTTACTAAACTGTTTATATTATGTTTCGACAACACTTGCGTGGATTTTTAAGTATTTAACTGCTTTCAGATGCGATTCGAAGGCAATATGAACGCCAATCGCATTACAGGAAAATAAAACATGAAACGATAACGGTTCATGTTACATTTTCCTATAAAGCAGTGGGCATACATACGGACCGCATCTGAAAGCAGTTTAACACTTATATTAAGAATTTTATGCCATTCTGTCTTTGAAAATGCATAACGAACTTGAACAAAACAAAAATCCTACAAAGATTCCCTGAAATGTCCGTCTGGTGGAACAGCTTAAAGCACGTGCATTTGCCTTTGACTTATGCTTTAAATATAGTCCTTGGACACAGCAACTGTTATTGTAAAACTGTAAAACATATTTTATCAGTTGGTACAAACTTTTTGTCATATGTTGTATTGTAACGATCTTAAAACTGCATTTAAAACATAACAGTATTATTTATCATAATGATTATTGACATGGTTTGTTAATGACGTCACATTGTGGAGGCATTTCCGTTAAATTTGAAAATTTTGGAAATGCGGTTGCCGCGGAAAGCATGCCGCCGTCCTGTTACAATGTATGTGTTGATGTAGAAGAAATATTTCGAATTTTGAGGTGGCAAATGAACTAAGAGTAGACGTGATATACCTTGTCGACTTCATTGAAGGTGCTGGGGCATATTTTTCTCTCTCGCCATGCTACTTGAGCCGGGTACGTGACACTGATAGCGATATTTGAGCCGGGTACGTGGCACTGATAGCGATATTTGAGCCGGGTACGTGGCACTGATAGCGATACTTGAGCCGGGTACGTGGCACTGATAGCGATACTTGAGCCGGGTACGTGGCACTGATAGCGATATTTCATTTTAAACGAAGCTGAAAACGGACGTGGCGGACAGAGAACTAGTTATAACTTGTTTGTGATCGAAGACAAGATTTATTTTCGTTTATGAAAATATCCTTTCATTCCACTTAAAAGCTAGAGAGTATGGTAAGTTTAATAGAAATGACTATTATTGCCCTTTTTTCATGGTGGAAAATACAACTTCTTGTCTAAAATTCCAAACGAGAATCAAACGTGGCTTCCGTAGAGTTTGTTTATTTGTTTGGTCACAGCGTATTACTTCTCATTTCGGTTCATAGTCTGATAACCCGAAACGAAGTTTACTTGCTTTATAAAGTGACATTGCTGCGCAAATGTGAACATATGTAGTGTAAATGCGGGTAGATTTCGTTAGCGATGATAAACGCATCATCAGCCGCTGTGTTACATACTAAACACCCGTCATTACACACCGCTGACCCTTTTGTTCCCGACACACTGGTGTCCTCGTTTGGTATACGTGTACTAACCTAGTTTGGATCAGGGAACCTCATACTGGGCCTGTGTCCTATACACAACGACATCTAGATCAGGCTGTGTACGGCACTACAGACCTAGATCAGGCTGTGTACGGCACTACAGACCTAAGTTTTCTCCAGTATTCGGTCATTTGTCAGCGTGGGAATAGCACCCATGATCTGACAAAAACATGGCGCCCGATTGCTACATATATATAATTACTTTCTATTTAGACGAACTTCTGTTTAAAAGCGGAAAAGAGAATCCGTTTTTATAAATAATGCTGAATGGATCTGACTTTCGTCACAGACATGGTTCTGGTGACCGCAAAGATAACCCTTTCTACAATACAGTATCATATTAGTGGATGTTTACACGTCAACACCGCGTGCGTTCCACGACGGAATCCATGGAATGTGTGCTGGAATAGACTTTCCATTGATAAACTACCACGTGTATCTGTAGTGCCAGCCTCGGATTTAATAACCTGATAGCACGTGCTGCAGCCTCCAACTTACATTCCACTTAGAATGTCATTTATGGTGCTTTGGATTGATATACTACAAGAAACATTAATTTGAATATCTAACCTCCATCCCATGAACAGTTCCGCGTTAACCGTGCAAACGATTATACCAAAGCAACGGAGAATAAGACATCGGCATTCTATGAGTAATACGACCATGACTTCCATGAGAAATAGACTATCACACTAGTCGATGATCGATTCCGACTGACCTCAGTAGAGGAATAAGGTGCTCCGATATAATGACAATCTTTATATGACAGTCATACAGTAGCTTTGTTTCTGTGGGTCACTATGTACACTACACGACAGAGTGAAGTATCAAAGGAACATTTATCATTATACGTCATCTATTCCGTCTTTGCGTATTGCAGAGTTATCTTCTCTTGTGAGCAGGTATTGATTGTTACGTCATTGGTTTGTGTGAGAAAATTACGACGTTTTCTCAAAAATTGATGACGTTACTCTCACAAACAAATGACGTAACAATCAATACCTGCTATCAAGAGCAGATAACTCTGCAATACGAAAAGACAGAATATAACAGCGAGCGTAATTGCACTATCATAATCACATGACAGGGAAAGAAAACATCGTGTTTCCCGAACGCGCTTAAGGTTCCCTGATAGTATTCCCTTATTCCGCATCTCTATAGAAGAATAAGCCAGATGTACCACACCTTAGTCCCAAGTGACCGGAGCAGACGTTTTGTTTGTTTGTGTTTTACGTTCTATTAACAGCTATGGTCATTTAAGGACGTGCAAGGTTTTGGTGGTGGAGGAAAGCCGAAATTCCCGGAGAAAAAACACCGACCTACGGTCAGTAGGGGCAACTGCCCCACGTAGTTCTCGAACCCGCGACCCAGTGGTGGAGGGCTAGTGGTACAAAATGAAGCAAAATGTCTTTAACCACTTGGCCAACACGGCCCCTCCGAATCAGACGACAACAACGGCACAACGGCGCTAAAACCTAATCATCTTTGTTCTTTTTCTGTATAGCCTTATACATGTAAAAGTATTTCCCTTGTATATGGAAAACACGGTTCTTCGTTTTCCTTCGATTAACATCGATGTTTCGCTCTAACTTCGCCCTCGTTCAACATTATCAATCTCGGGGAAACAATGAATCTTGTTTCCCTCAACAAGGGCAGGCAATAAATGTATATTGTTGTTCGTTAGCAGGGAATCTGTGGGCTCCGTGGGGCTGTATAAACCAGATAGGGTATGTGATATCAGCACCAAAAGGGTCAGTTACGGGTAATCAACAGTCCACGTCAGATGAAAGGAAAACTGTGATTTAGTTTGGGACGCCATTGTCTAAGGAAAGCTACACTGTGGTCAAGGATGGTATAGCTGAAATACGCCAGGTTTCAAAAGTACAACAGCCGGGTCTTATTTATTGCTCTGTAGATAACCAAGTAGATACATTAGCGACGCCTATGTAACACGACACAAGTGAGTGTATACCTTATGTAGACGCTGTTTAGCTCAGAGGGACTTATTTGTATCTGGAGCATCATTTTAAATACATGGTCGCTTTGTTCACCGCCGTTGTGAACCTAGAAACTCTATGCTATCTAGTCTGGTCCCCAGATGTTTTTGGGGGTTTTTTGGCAATCAATTTTTGTAGATTTCGCTTTGTTTACACAAGTTGTTCCTCTATAACGATGCTTACAGGGAGATATACTATGGCAAGCCAACTTTACATTTATTTATGACAAGATTATACAAATATATATTGTATGGTATTGTGTTAAGCATGTCAGATTTCTCATTTAATTTCTTAATAAGATAATATATGGCAAGCAAACTTAATATTTAATACTAAGGAGATATCTCATAAACTAATTAAGATATCTCTGTTCATCTACATTATATCTTATACACAATTATATGTCTCCTGTAATCCTAATTATATGGGATATTTTATTATAATCTATATACTTTTGCGATAACTCTAAGGATATTAAATGTTAAACTGGCTTGCCGTATATATAAGATATAGTACATAGTAAATTCTATACGAAGTGTAAGAAATATCTTTATACAAATTATACGAAATATATCTGCCATTACCCATTTGTTGTTATAGGCGACTAGTGTGGAAACCCACTGCAGAAATCGGGGTTTCCCTTGTGCCCTCTTGGGGACAACACGAAAGCGACCACAATGAATCGACTTCATCCATTGCGAGAGTTCTTATATAGAATATAAGATATCTGATACATTATTCACGATATAAAGGATCGACAATTGCTCCCTCAATATACCTTATTTTCATTATCCCACTATTTGGGTGAAAACTAGGACTACGGAGAAACTTACCTTGATCTATGCGGTATGCTTCACCGACTGTCTGTCATGATATATACCCGCCGCCAAGTATACGTCCCTAACTGACTAATGGACACCGGTGTGTCCGGCTTCATCAGATTCACGGCACATTACATTAAAATCAGAAACGGGGATATTTTCATAATTATTAGCATTAAAACTTAGGCATGGTATTTCCTTTATTTAAATATATCACCGGGAACCATTATGAACTAGTGTGTTCAAAATTGGACTGGGAAGAAACAAGATTGAAAGAGTGATTTAATATGTGATAAAGCTTACAGAGCTCGATACAATTATATTTACATCCTGACCATTGTCCGTGAATCTGACCAGAGGGACATAATCCGGACAATGGTCGTTAATTTAAGCACCCGTATGTACGGTTTCCAGCGGGGTTAATATACGTTCGACCTGCTGTCACCACTAAACACAAAATGACTCCGTGTGATTTCCACAGATTTCCGGTATTTTCAGTAATTATTATCGACATTTTCTACTCGTTATGAATTCCATGAAACACAGGCTCAAAACGGGATAGGGACATTTAATACGCTTTATAATCTCATATCGGTAGGTTGTAGGCTGTAACCTGGCTATTGTATTTCTGTGTGTGGATACAGAATGAGTCTACGCCCAGCATGTATCTGTACTCCTACGTATATAGTGATTATTGGTTTCCGTTGAGTTAGTTTCAAATATCGTAATATCACTGGTGGTTTACCAAAATCAGCGCAATTGCGCATCACGTACAAAATCAAACTTGTGTTAATCAATCGCATTCATTAAAGTACAATGCATTGCAATATATGGTACACAGACACAAGATATAGTAGTGATACAAAGTCGGTATATTTACTGATATGAATGAATTACAACGATCATCATGCTAGAACACGATTGTAAATGTGATAACGTCTAGTTCTGAACCCTACATTTATGGAGATTATAGCAGTATTCCTAGTATGCACACCTCCAATTTCATGAATACTTTCAAGAGTTAATTACGCCAGTCGATCATTATAGAAACCATTCGGGCTTCCGGTAGTATAATTACAGAAACGATCCCGGGTTATGTCACTCCGGAATTCTAGGATGGGAGTAATTAACACAGCCGTCCAATGGTCAAATAGCGTTCAGTTCGAAACCGACAAACACGAAAGGATCCCGGACTAATTTCATGGACACTAGTGTTAGACGGTAATGAGTTCGTATGTAACACATTCTCCAATTAACTGGGTACTCAATAGGCTAATCATCGCTTTTATTTATTTCGTCAGCTTCATACACCAAATGTAAAACAGCATAGCTTACGCATTCATTTCATAGCAGATGTCTGTTCAACAAAACCAAAATTAGCTGCAGACCTCCCCATATATACCAGTTAAATTGACTGTATATAGACACCATATGTTTTCATCATAGAACAGATACAATATGATCCCTATATGTAAATGAAATGATTATTACATGTAGTTTGATAGGCGAGAAACTAAGATTCATTGCTGATATTGAAATAAAGAACTTAATTCAAATATGATACGACATTAAGCTCACTCTGTCAATTTGAGTTATAAAAATGAGATAAGCATCACACTGACTGCACCTGTGATAAGTACATAACTGGATAACTGTAACGATTTCAGAGGCCACATAATGGCCGACATCTCCACTTAACACGGCTTTGTTTATCGGAGGTTTTTAAGAATAATTATATATACACGTTTAATTACTTATCAAACTGTCATTTCCTGATCATGCTCTTGCAGTCTGCTGACGAAGCGTTACGCAGCAATTTAATGACAAGCGATGAAGGTTGCGAATCCAATGGTGCACATATTGATGGTACGACTACGTTAACACAAGGGAGGCTCCGAATAATATACACTTCGGACTCTACCCACAAGAACCATAAATGCAAATAATGCCTAATAAAGTTAGGTTCTGATGTCACTGTGTAATATCTGGTCATGAGTTTATGTAATACTGAGTGGCCCTATGGATCAGAGATTGACGTTAGACATATACAAGGAGTTTTATTTATTACTGTACTATATTATCCCGACACAAATGGCTGTCCCAGTCAACCGTCTCGAGAGCTCTCGTTAAACTTTTACAAAGAAAATGTCTTTTTCAATGAATTGTAATATGAATACAAAATTTCTATCTTTGCTAAGCACACACCCATCTACATTCGCTGATGCATGCAGCTGCCCTTACACCGGTGATGTATCGTCGACATCCATGCATATCCGCGTGTCATACATCGTGTAGGCAAATTGAAAATTAAACGAAAGGTAATAAATCACTTTACACTATAAAAAAACCGCCATTGCAACTCCTACTCATTATCAAGTTTAATTAATTTGAGGTCGTAATTTGATTTTAATTAATTAACATGTTTAAGTTAGAATTACTGAAATCAAAGATACATAAAAAAATAATGTAATGACGTTTGTTGGCATTTAATCTCTCTCTATATCTATATGTGCATGCCTAACTGGTAGTTTACTTATATCAGCGCGAACTGGCGTACAAATATAGATTGTTTATAATCCTGTCCAACGCGGTCTACGGGAGATGTTTACATAGCCACTCTGGAGTCAAGGCAGGCTGTCCCTAAACTTTCGAAATGTACACACACGAAGCATTTTTTCGAGAAAAAAAAAGACTAAAATGAGCCCCGTAATACATTTTTCGACTAAATGTTCTATTGTCCAAGCTGACATGTGTGTATGCTGTGCACGTGTGCGTATCATGTATGCATGTTTATCGTATATATACATACCTTAGATTAGTGACTCCCGTGCACACGAAAATATTCACCTACGTAATCGCAAGGAATAAAGGTAAAATTCTGTCGGAGTAGAGTTGACGTTTTTACGCCGTTTCATTAGCGACAAGAAAGCTGTGTGACAGCTGGATCTAACCTCGCGCTATAGTTTCAATTTGTATGTGTAATTTTGTCTATTATCTTTGACGGTTGGGGTCGGGGACCCACAGGCCCCCGCTCCGCAAATCTCGTGTCACACACATAGACACACAAAAATCAGCCACTCTTATCGCAAACATGTTCATGTTTTTTAATTTCAACATTGACGAACTAGAGTGAAAATAAAAGCCCATAGGAAAAGTAAATATAACTTCAAACCGCTTAGCTTTAAATGAAAGCTAGGTTTAACATGATATCGGTAGATGTGTAAACATGCGGTTTGTTTGGTTAGTAATGATTAGAGTAACATATCACGTAAATGCTCGACTTACCTTGATTTCTACCTGTTATAATCCTGTGACGTATGACGGTCGAGTGTCCCGTACCCCATGTGTATATGTGTAACAAGGTCCGGAGGTAGACTTAGGTGTTATCAGCGCATGACAGATACACCCACTAGGTATTCGCCGTCTTCTCTCGCATTTCTTTTCAAAGTCTGACAAAATATAATTGGTTATCTAAATCTGCCCAATCGGATTAAGCTGTGCCGACTTCAGTACATCACAGTAGATAATCAAAATCACGTGATAGTTAAAATATTAACATATATGTGTATATTTATATACATGCGTTCCTTCAATGAGATTCATATGTCCTTTCAACAACAACGAAACGGAAGTTACCCAACATAGCCTACAAAAGTTGAGAAAAATAGAAACACCATCACTTTCCATTAACTTTTTTCTGAAGTCAAATTTACCAGGATTTGTTTAGGCGAACTATATCTTCACGAGCAAATTAATTATACAAAGAAGCATCGTACACAGCACAATAGTCTTCACTACTGTTCTCAACCACCAATCGTGTAAAGCATAACGTTTGGCTAAGATTGGAGGGACAAGCGAATCACTTCCGGGTTTGACATCAACTTGATCGTGTTGCAAGTTTGCAAGGTTTGGATTAAATATCCGATAGTTTCACAATTTGTTTTAGAGCATATATAAACATGCATAAAATGAAAGAAGTGTGGTGCACGTGTAATATAATTTCTTATTCAGATACACCATGAGATACACTTTGTACATCAAACCAGCAGGACTTCGAGTTTTTCCCTAATTTTATCACAAACCGCAGCTTACACGAATGGTGGCTGTGACGTGGCACAATACACTATAAAAACGTATTCCATAGACGGCACAATACAATATATAAATATATCCCCATAGACAGCACAATACAATATATAAATATATCCTAAGAGACACCGCAATACACAAATATATACCCATAGATAGCACAATAGAATATACAAATATACCCCCATAGATAGCACAATAGAATATACAAATATATTCCCATAGAACACTGAATACACAATTCAAATACATCCCCATAGACAGCACAATACAGTATACAAATATACTCCCATAGACAGCGCAATACACCATACAAATATACCCCCATAGACAGCGCAATACACTATACAAATATACCCCCATAGACAGCGCAATACACTATACAAATATACCCCCATAGACAGCGCAATACACTATACAAATATACCCCCATAGACAGCGCAATACACTATACAAATATACCCCCATAGACAGCGCAATACACTATACAAATATACCCCCATAGACAGCGCAATACACTATACAAATATACCCCCATAGACAGCGCAATACACTATACAAA